>JASANE010017429.1:0-81692 GCA_030248225.1 Trileptium ribeirensis
CTGCGTAGCTTCTTGGGTCTGCCCAAGAATAGGTTCAAAATTTAGTACTCACGGTCCACCCTTGAGGTTACGATAGCCGGGGTCGTATGGGCATGGTGTTAGGAAGTTGCGCCATGCAGCTGCGTCACCGGTTATTACAACGTATATCATCCCTGTAGTTTGGCATCCGTCCGTTAATAAATTGTAGTATCGACTTTAGCCATTTTCCCAGTCTCGAGCTTACAAATTGAACCTGTGATTTGCAAATTATATTGTGAATGTTGCAATAGTACGTATATCATCCCTGTACTTTGGCATCCGTCCGTTAATAAATTGTAGTATCGACTTTAGCCATTTTCCCAATCTCGAGTTTACAAATTGAACCTGTGTTTTGCAAATTATATTGTGAATGTTGCAATAGTACATGTATCATCCCTGTAGTTTGGCATCCGTCCGTTAATTGTAGTATCGACTTTAACCACTTTCCCAGTCTCGAGCTTCTTAGACAAATTTAACATGTGTTTTAGATTCAGCATTACTGTTTATCGTGGTTTACAAAATGTTTGTGCCTCAACTATTAAAAGATCTCCAAGCGTACGAAACATAGAGAAATTTAAAAAATGTGCAGCTGATGACAAAAATATTAAATTTACGAATCATAAGACCGACCAATCTACATTCATTCCATAGTCACGATTTAACGCAAGAAGCAACGAATGTTTCGATATGATGAATGATTAATCAATACTTATTCAATTAGCACATCATTTCATGTGTTTCGAAAAGAAATAGCCCACTTTACCCAGTTTTAGCCTATTGTTGCCAAAAATCGTACCAAACATCGAATCGTTTCGTTTTCAGTCAAGCAACAAGCGCTCACGCAATTTACACGTTGGCAACTCGACATATATACCGAAGACAATGTAAGCATTTATTTCAGCACATCAAAATACAAATGTACAAAAGGTAATAAGTTCGGCAGCTTCTCTTCCTTAGGAAAACATAGTAATCAGGACGCTTGAAACCATGAAATTTGGATATTATCATGTTTGTTTCAAGAAATATTTATTCATTCATCATATTTATTTCAGGAAGAAGTATGAAACAAGGATATCTTGCGACGGCTATATTTTCCTGTTTTAGAGTTGGCAATACTGTTATATTTCTAAAGACAAAAAAATTTATTTCACGTGGAGTAAGGTTAGGTACTAAAGATACTGTCGAAATATTAGGCATCCACCGCCACATTCATACGCAAAATTTGATAGCACGGTTATTGAAGAGGTGGACAAACCCTCGGCTATACCTATACAATGACACTAAATTATTTCTATTTTAGTTATCTATAGTCAGCCACGTAAACGTTTATAAACCATGTCGAAATTGTGGGACAACATTCTGCAGCTCAGTTTTACACACAAGCGAATCCGAATGAACCCATGCGCCTGCAAGTACATAATATATACAGTCAACGCACGTGATTATTATTTACAGTCTCTGAAATTTATGTGCAAAACGACAGTAGTTTTATGCCATCGCGTTACTCGGCACATTAACAGCTTAAAGCACATAAACAGCCGGTAACACATGCAAAATCTCCGACTAATTTTACAAATCGAAAAAGCCGAACAAAACTACCGACAAAGCAAAATTTGCCGACAAGGCGGTAAATTCTAAGTGCTGAATTTGTAATTCGAATATATATTTTTGGGTCCTATTCAAAAACCCAGTTTGAAACAACGCCTGGCGAATAAAGGCAACCGTTTCAATAGTAGTACACCATTTACAGATATGTAGAGGAAGGTCTATAAAACGAGACCAATAACATCATATAGCTGGAGCGATTACGAGGTATTGCTGTTTTCTTGTATTTTGGATCTCATGGAACCATCCAAAACCAATTTTGACTCAACCGTGAAGCGTGAATAACAACCGCAGCAAACAATCACTATTCCAATTAACGTGACGTTACTGTTACATGTTAGGAATACACACAGTAAGCCACAGTAGATATACACTCACATATTGTCAACATAGTCCAAAAAATGTTAATACAATACTTGACAGATATCAAAAGAAACATTTCAAGCTAATATCCCACAAGTAGTTTCGCAAGTACTGAAATAGTAAATTCTATTTTAGACCTTCTTTCGAACCAGTATCTAGTGAGCTGCTTAGCGAGAGACAATCACTCATGACGAGAACTGTGCCTACTTATTGTGTCCAAAGAAAGACAACAGTACAGTTATCGCAGTAAACCAACAACTTATCGTCTGTCATTACAACACAGATATAGCTCGACAATAACTCGGATTAATTTACAGTAGTGACTCGTTGTTGCTTTACGAGTAAGCGGGTAGTGCTATTCTAGCCAGTCCTCAGCTGGGGTTTGGAACCCATCCCCACTTTTCCAAATCCATCATGTTGATCACATCAACTCACCTGAAACCACCATGTTCAGCTAAATCCATGTTTTATTAATGTCCCAAATTTCATGTTGTCTGTATAATAAATATTTTTAAACACATAATTTACTATCTGTTAAAACACTGTTATAGCCTGAAAATATTTGTACAACTACAATTATAAGCTGAAAATACATAAAAATATAACGCTTTAAAGCAACATTTATTCCCGCGGCACGACTTAAATTTTCTTCTTTAGAATAAATATGAAGCCTCAAAATCTCCCACTTTTCGGAAAGCTCTGAAGAGGCGTGCTATATCACAGCGCGAGCAGCAGTCGTTCCTGCAGGACACTAGTAGACATTGACGGCCTTGAACTTCAAGCCAAACTACTTTGGTTCGTCGAAAAATTACCAGTATTGTCATATTAAAATCTATCGTGCCTTCGGACGCTTTCTTGGTGGTGCAAACATTGATGAAACGTTGCAGACGTCGTTGCATGGCCCTACGTACGGCATTAACAGCTGTTGAACCAGTTCAATCACTTGAGTGTCGGTCATATCACGCACTCGTTTAGGTCGGTCTTCGCATGGTTCTACGATATCGATGCACAACGCGGCGAAGTCCTGGCAAAAATGACTTTAAATATAAATGCATGACACGTTAAATTTGTAGACAATTACTAAAAAAATAAGTAAAACTATTAATTTCTATATTAAAATGTTCCATATTTTTAAGTATAAACATAGAAAGAACCTTTTCCTAAATATTCGGGTCGCCCCTGTAGCATTTTGCCCTATTACAGCAGCAATGGAATGAAAATACAATATAATAACACTGGGCTCTCAAAATTGGGGGCCTGGCATTATTCGATTCCACCTGGTTCAGAACAGGTGCTCCCGGTTCATGAACCCTGGCAAAATTTTGGTTCGACCGGTTCACCGCCTCTTCGAAAAATTTTTAGTTTCCAATTGGTCCAAACTACATAAAATTTCATCAAAATTTGTACTAAAATTCCGGTCTGAAAGCAAAAATTTTGCAATTTTGCTTCAAAATAGCTTTTCTTCCATCAAAACCATTTTGGCAGTGTTTCTGACACGATTTTTAAATGTTTTTTTCTTGGAAAAATGCCCCCTGGCAAAATCGATCGCCCCCGTTCGGAACCAGGGGGCCCCCGGCAAAATTTTCAGCTAATGGAGAGCCCAGATACAAAATGTCCAAAATTTAAAACACGCGAAAACATTCATTGTGAGTACTTCTATGAATGTGCGCGTAGCGATGAAAATGTTCGATTTCTAAACTGGAATCTTGAACGATCAAAATAAATAATGCCAGCATAGCAGACGACCGCTGCTGTGTAAAAATTAAACATGTGGTTAACTGTTTCATCGCTACACCGTAGGTTTTTCCTACTTAAACCACTAGTCATATTACCAGTTGTAACAGCAAAAGACGAGTTCAGAAAGAAATAAAGAAAATCCAAAGCCAAATGAAAACGGAAAGGTAGAAAAATCGGCAAATGTAAAAATCTAACCCAGGAAAATACAAAATTTCGATGGTTTGGCGGCTATAACTTGGCTCAGAGTAAACTTTTTCAAAAAGGTACGGATAAGCAGTGAGTTCAGACCTGTGTGTACAACCATTTTCCCCGCAATAAATAATACTGTATCATAAATTTGTCCACGGGGCAAAACTACAAAAACAGAAATTTATACAGTTTGGAAAATGACAGCATTTTAGGTTTCTAACTAACTGGTAAACCAATACGGTCAATTGTAATGCCATTCGTCTCTTTGGGATCTAAATGCTAATGAATCAGAATATCCTTGCCCATCATTAGCCGAAAAATAATGCACAAATTTCCCAAAGCCCGCTACCGACGGCTAATCTTCTAAATATGAAAGTAGGAGCGTTGTCATAACGATGCCTGTCGCAATTAAAACTGATTGTCAACAAATAGTTGATTATCTGCCAAACAATTTTTTACAGACAATGATTGTTACGTAGACAGCAGCATACGTATGGGTGCTAAAGCTAAAAAAATATTGAGCAAAGAGGGCGACGGTGCGTGGCCATGTAAATGTACACTAAAGAACACGGAAGGCCAAAAGCGACCAACGTGAATTGTCGTTGAACGCAAACAGACAACCCGTTATAAAGCTACGGCGTGCACTGACCACATAATCTTGGCTTGAATTTGTCAGTAATTTGCAACGGCCTAAACATGTGTGGACGTCACTCAAAATGGTCGTTCACTTAAAGCAAGTTTGTGTCTGTTCATTCAATTATTATAACATTGATTACAATTACAGTGTTTGCAATTTCCAAAGTATTCGCTCGAAATGCATTCGATCCAGTTTTGTAGTCCAAAAATTGTTCCAGAAGTGTTAGCTGTTCGCTTGAAGTATGTATATATGTTCATTTGTAACCAGATAATTGTTTAAGTGTAATTCTCGGATGATTTGAAACCTGTGATACTCAACCTCAACCTTGATTCTATCATTCATTTTTACAAACAAATTTCGCACGCGAATCACCAGAGCCAAGTGCCAATATGGCAAGCAGATATTATAAACAGCTCTTGCTTTATTCAACAACAATGTAACAAATAATGCTTGCATCGCTAATACTTATATTGCAGCAAAATGGAACAAGCAAATTAATTGCTGTAATTTTTACATATTTACAAACTTAAAACAAAATAACCGGCCTCATCCCTGAAGATGGGTTCACACGTCTAAATGTTGTAATTTTGAGCTCTTGCTTTGATCAAACTATGAAAGCTACCATTTTCGGTAAATTTGAACATGTCAGCACTGTTCAAATTTTTGTAGCGTATCCGATCAGGGACAAGTAATGTAACTTGAAATAATTTGAGCTCATATTTTGAAGCATGTTGATTTACCACATTTTCCGTTACAAATTACGGCAAATGTTTTATATATTACATTTTGAGCTCAAAATTTGACGTGTGAATGCACCTTTACTGAGATCGTCAAGAAAATAAGTATCAACTTGAAGACACACTTACGCACAATAATAAAAGCAAATCATTTATAAAAATTCGTAAAGTAACCAGACGAAAAATTAACGAGTAGCAATTAAAGCGCTAATAATTTTTCGCGAAAATATTGCGTATAATTCGTATTATCAAGAGTCCATTAGGGAAGAGTATGACACTTTCCTGCACTCACATGTAACCCGTGTTTGATGACGCTGGCGTTTTCGGACTGTCCCCCCGCCAGTTGTTTTTTGGGGGATCGAGATGCATAGACATCCCAGTTTCTGGGGGGCGGGGGTAGGTAGGATCCCCCAATTTCTGGGGGAGTCGGTTGAACCTGTAGCTGCTTATAAACCCATCCCCCAGAAATTGGTGGTTCCGACCTACCTCCCACCAGAAACTGGGGGTCTATGCATCTCGACCCCCCTCCCAAACACTGTGGGTTCAGGCCGATAACGCCCGCGTCATCAAACAAGGGTTTACATGTGAGTGCAGTGAAGTGTCATACTCTTCCGTAATGCACTCTTGGCATTATTAAATTGCTTTTATTTCTATCCGTAACTGCGCTATATTAAAAGCCAGTTAGTTACCTGAAACTCAGGGTGTTGCATTGCCTTATGAAGCGCGACTGCCGGATTTCGCGAACAATCAATCCAGGATAAAATTTGTCTCAGAGTCTTGCTGTGAAGCATTGCCTTCAGTTCATCGCTTTTTTCCAAGCACTGAAGACGTTCAGTGGGTACCACATCTTCGGTAGGAATCGATAGTTTCTTCCGCTTGTGCGACGTCGACGGACCAGGCAGTGACGCCGGTGGCGTTGGCACTCTATCACAGGGGTTATTTCGGTGAAGCCTCAAACGACAAAGATCCAACTATCAATAAATATTGTTTAGTAATTAGTAAACAATAATTATTCTTGCGGCGATGGTAAATGAATCGAGTGTGGCTAACCCATGTTCAAAGACTATACGATATGCAGAAAGAATTTAATACTTGTTCGGTTATGCGTTTTATAGTACTGTATATAAGCTAACATAGGTTTTATGACATGCAGAATACGATGGTGGTATGCAGAATACGATGCTATATTATCAAACTGCCACTAGTAGTCTACATGACTTTAGAAGTTCCAGAGGTTTTAGTGTGCTATATACGTCAAACACAAAGGATGCTACTGGTGATGAAACAAAATGACAGCCATAGCTGAATTATGCTTGCTCCGATGCAAATTCCCCTGCGAGACACTAGTTATAAGTATTTATTATAGTGCGCGAACAATATCGAATGGGATAAATTTAAGCCCTTGACTCTTATAAGCTGCAACCCATCCAAACCCTGTTATCTGTTATCAAATTCATGTTACCTGGGTACACACATTTAGAAATAACGCATCTCGTCTGAAGCATTTATCTTTCTGCTAACGACTGAAATGTTTGAGAACCTATGATTGGGAGTACTATTTTGCGCCGTTGAACGTATCATTAACATTACGGAAGCAGTAAACTATCTAAAATGCGTATAAGCCTGGTGTCTACTAAATTTGCTTTTTATCTGACGTTATACATCTACCAAACCTATATATATGTGATATATTTAGTATTATACGCAACGGCTAGTCGTTATGGCAGTATATTCGACAGCAAAATAATTATTAAACGTTTCAACCCCTAAGCTATAAAATAACTTGTAATGTACTAAGGTGTTCCAGCGGTCTGACCCCAAGTGCGGGGAGAAGGTTAACACGGAAGGGCAAATATTATACAGGGTGTTTCAGAAGTAACTACCCACAGTTTGTCAATCAATATCGTCAGGCGTAATATTTCGCAATGGTTGTTTATCGCTGTTTTTAATATTTCAGGTTATTATAAATATATACTGTTTATACCATGGATTCCCCACGACGATCTCTGCCTGAAAAAATCTGTGTTATAAAACTTTACTATAAATACGGAAATTATGCCGAAGTCTCACGCCAGTGGAAAAATCATTTCGACTCAATACCTCCTACTCGCAAGACGATGGCTGATATTATTTCCCGATTCGAGGACACTGGCAGTGTAGCGGAACGGCTGAGGACGGGTCGTCCAAAGTCTGCCACAAGTGGGGACCAGAAAGCTGTATTAATCGCTGCGATATCCAGGAGCCCCCAGAAGTCAACTCGAAGGGCTTCCCTCCAGCTGGGTATTCCTCACACTTCCGTTTGGCGCCTTTACAAGGAGCTTAACTTGAAGCCCTTTCGGCCCCGTCTTATCCATGGACTCTCTGATAATGATTTCGATCGCAGAGTCCAGTTTTGTGAGACATTTATGCACATGGTGGAAAGCAGTGCGTTGGATATTGATCGCATTTTGTGGACCGACGAGGCGGTTTTCAAGCTCAATGGTCATGTTAATCGCCATAATTGTGTTTATTGGTCTGAATACAATCCACATGTCACGATTAACAAAGAGGTCAACGCCCCTGGAGTCTGTGTCTGGGCCGGAATTTGTTCACAAGGCATCGTTGGTCCATTCTTTTTTGACGGAAATGTCAATAAAAAAGCTATTTGGAATTTTTATCTGTGAATGTCTACCCGCAAATCGCAACCGAGGACCTTGTTTTCATGCATGACGGAGCCCCAGCTCACTACGCTACCGAAGTCCGCGCTTGGCTGGACGAAAGGTTCCCGAATCGATGGATCGGCCGCAGAGGTGCCATCGAGTGGCCAGCTAGGTCACCAGACTTAACTCCGCCTGACTTCTTTCTTTGGGGTGTTCTGAAAGATGTTTATGGAAGTAGGGCGAAGGACCCTCTAGAATTGATGGACAGAATAAAATCAGCGTTTTCTAAAATTCCAGGGGACTTATGCGCCAAAGTTTGCCGATCTGCACCATCCAACTGGAGAAATGCATTCAGCTTGGCGGAGCTGTTCTGAGATCTCTATTCGTAATGTAAGTAAACTTTTAATACTTGTCTGTAATTATACAAAAAAACCGGCGAGCTACCTCTGCCCAGTCAACCGATAGTTGGCATCAAACAGTGGGTAGTTACTTCTGAAACACCCTGTATGTGTTATTTACATGTATATATAATATATTAATCATACATGCTCATAACGGGGACTATTCCCCAGGAGGATCGGACCCCCCTCCTCGGGCTTCGCCAAACCAACCCCACCCTGGGAGGTAACCTGATAGCCTGAGACTCCGCAACCCTTCTCCTCCGCCCCCCCCCCCGCACCAAAGGCACGTGGAGGATTTTGGCAAAAATGATGAAGAACTGCGCGCAATTGTGAAAAATTAGCAAAAGTTAGGAGAAAATTGGTAAAATATAGCCAAAAAATTTCAAAAATTGAGTTCCAGTAATTTATCCAACCCGACAGTGGTCTCCAGCCGACAGCCTGTGCCTCATGGCGACAACCTCATCCCCAACGCTATCCCCTGGAAATTTGGAGCTCCAGAGATGGGCAAAAAATGCTAAAATTCGTTGTAATTGCACTTTACGTTGGTCGGACATAAAAGTTTCTCGGGGTTAAAATAAAAAATTTATGGGGTTAAACTTTTAAAAGGAAAAGTGGCGAATAGGGCTCAGCGGCCGGACATGAGGGTCAGCACCTTTTATAGTGGTACAGAGGGCACACTTCATGAATTTATTGTAAAACTAACAGTTTCATATGTACCACAAAAAAACTCACCTGTAACAGCTAGTCGAACAGTATCGTAATCGACAAATCGAACATTTGTATTTCATTTCCCGTCGCATACAAACTTTACACATAGTCGAATTGTTAGTAGTCATTATTGTTTTATACAAGCAAGCTATTACTACCTAAGTTATTGCTACCAATAAAACTAGAATACCTAGTACATACATGCTCATAGGGGTATGGGGGTTACTCCCCCTGGGATCCGGTTACCCCCTCCCGAGACGTTGAACCCCCGGTCCACGTATGACGCAATATATAAAATATACTGTCTTGAGTTTTTCCAAGTAGCAAAAAATATACAGCTATAATTCGAATTAAAAAAACTAGACGTATTGACAAGATTATAAACAGTAGAAATCTTCTTCGCCGACAAAACGTCCAAATAAGTTTTTCTAGCGGCTCCACCTGGTAAATATTGGCTTCCACAAACTTGCGTACAGTTATCTGAGGTAGCATCAAAAACATCAAACGCCCTAGTGTTAAGCTAATAGGGCATAACATATTACTATTACTTTTATTTATCCGAGTATAATACATTCTAATTAAACTTATTCGGCATAGACGCGTGACAACAAGATAATATTCATTTATATGATACATGGATAAGCAGGTAGTGCATAGTTGCTCCAGCCGTACATACTCCACGGAAGCAGGTGGAAATTCTTTCAGAATCCGATATTTTTGTTCACGAGGGAAATCAATGCCCCAGGTATTACTTTGATCCTGTGGAAAGGCCATGAATATGACAAAATGTCGTATAAAACCATATTATGGTATATATAGTATAACCATGTTCGATGACGTGGAATATATTTTAAACCCAGAAACGCTCAATGTGTACCCCAAATCATCCCGTAAAATTTCGACTTCTAAAAAAGGTTCTTCGTGTTTGTATCGAATATTACTCTACAGTTCGTTGAAGTTGTACCAACTACTCACAAAAAGATATGAAATAATCCGAAAACAACCACGTATTGGTTATTTTTAACAAATTGTATCGAGACCTCCTGATAATGTTAGCTACTTACAGGAGTAACATAAATCCTTTTAATGTTGGCGTTACATTGTATGCTGAAACAAAAAGTCAAAGAAAGGCTAACAGCACACACAACACACGATTCCATGCGGTATGTTAAAAAATTCTGACTGAATGCATGAATCACAATTATTATTGTAAACAACATAGGTATCTGGTATATATGTGACAAGTTCCTTCATGAGAAAGCATCGCAACAGCAATACTGTTGACATAATCTCAGTGCACGATATAAACTAATAATTACTGTGCTAAGCTGCGTTTTTAAAGCAAACACGAAACGTTTGAAACGATTTAGCTGAAAAAGCAGAAAAGAATCGTCACAATTCTAGTATATACCTAGACTGTCGGATATTAGAGAACTCGTTGAACGAGCGGTAGATAATCAGTAGCACGTGCACACGCCGAGTTATGTATACACTACAAATTATATTTTACTTTTAATTATGGCCAGCCCCGATAATCCTTATTTATTAACTAATTACTAACACTTTTTCATTTTGCTATCTAATTCGTTAAATTGTAGAAGAAACAAAAAGAGAAACCATTAAAATTTATAAATTTTAAAAATAATTATTTTAAGAGTAATTTTTATGTAGCAGGGCGCCTAATATTTGTCTTATTTGTTGCAAACCACGCAAATACAACTACTTTATTCGTATTTAGAAACCCCGAAAACCTATAGACACGTTCGATTGACCTACATACATCTATATTGCAAAAAGTGGCGAAATTTGATTATTTTAGGGTGCCAAAATTTACCAAATTTTGCTCCGGCACCGTCCCGCACGGTCAATAGCATATTTAGTCAATATGGTGTTAAAACAATGAAACCAACTTGTTTAACGGATTGGATAACCCTATAATCCAGTAGATCATCCACAACAAGCAAAAACTTGCTTTGTAAAATTTTTGTTTTCACTTTGTTGGGTATTTTTATTTTCACTTCGGTTGGTAGCTCGAAAACGGCAACCCTGACAAAAATGCACAACAGGAAAGTTGTAGCGAACATGAGAGTATTCTCTCTGTATGGTTTTTCGCTGGGAAGACTTTATGCCTCTATCTCGATACATAGAGCGCGAAATATCGATACCCAAATTTCAAAAACTGTGACCCTTGACCCCTTTGGTGCCCAATTTGACTACATGAAAGTGTCGAACCGCAGCCACCGCGAAATCACAACGCCAACTGATACTGTAACCCCGTAACACTAAAATTTGGAACTTAAACATACATTAGCTAGTAAGTAAAACGAGTGAGCTTTATTCAAATTATGTAAGTTAAATAAATAATTTATAAAATTTTGAATTTTAGGAAAACTAAAAATTAGGGACGCGTATCTGAGCTCTTCAAATTGGGGGGTCGGGGGGCTGGCATTTCTCGGTTCTCCCTGGTTCAAGCAGGTACACCTGGGCAAAATTTTGGGCTCATTGCCTCTTGGAAAATTTTTCGTTTCCAAATCGGTCCAAAGTATATAAAATTTGATCAAAATCTATACTAAAATACCGTTCTGAAGCCAAAAATCTGGCAAATTTTGCCAAAATTTGCTTCAAAATCGTTTTCTCTACATCAAAAGCACTTTGGCAGTGTTTCTGACACGATTTTTAACCATTGTTTTCTTGGCAAAATTCCCTGGCAAAATCAGGCGCCCCCCCCGGTTCGGAACCAGGGGGCCCCCTGGCAAAATATATATTCAGCAAATGGAGAGCCCAGCGTATAAGTGATCTTGCGAAAAAAAATTTTAAAACAAAAATTTGTAAAATTTAGGCCCTGGGACCCCTGGTAGCTGTTATTTTATTTCTTTTTGATGGGATAGGGGTTGGCCAGGGATATTTTTATTATGCCGGCTATCGGAGACAAAATTGGAAGGGATTCTTCACTGAGGATGTGGTGTTCGAGGTGTGGCCAGTAGTATGCCGGCGGAAATCGTGGTCGTATTTTTTGGCGCATGCCTATTCTATTTTGGGTGCCTCGACTCGGTTAGCGTTGCGGCGTGTCTAATTCGAGAAGCTCTGATTGTAATTCTAAAACAAACTGAATAAAGGCAGTATTAGAATATCTATTCAAAGTTAATACTAGTAAACCAAGTTCTGTTTGTAGATACCACGCTAGCTTTAGCCACGGCAAGTGTTACTATCCGCCGCCTATGCATCTCGTTTGTCCAATATCTTAGCCACCTGCTTTTTGATAACCGTAGAATTCCGTTGCTGATCAAACCTCGTTTCCCAACCTTTCTAACTCAAGTTTTGAGCGTACTATTATTCTGATTACTTGTGTGTCTACATTTTTAGGTCAACGCCTAATAACTAATTGGCCTCTTGTGAAGTTTGTACGTTGCCTACCGGACGGCTAGACCCGTACGTTTATTTAATTACCTTATCCTAGTTTTTTAGAATTACACTAATTATATGCCGTTATTCAAGGAATAACCGGAACCGGAACCAGCAACCGGAACCGTCCATTTAAACCGGATCCGGAACTTAGTCTTCGAAATACAGTGGATTTAAAATTTGTTAAAAAAACTTTTACATTAAACTTAATGTATTGCGATGGGATTATTGCCTTTCTGAAACTTTAAAGAGACTGAGGAAGCTAATAATGTATATTTATTGATTAATATGTCGGTTTTTGGACACCCAGCGCAAAAAATGTCTTCCGCTATACACCCTTGCGTATATTGCGTCAAAATGATTGTCCTTATAGCGCATGGAGCGTAGAATAAACACTTTCGCTCTGTAGAAGAAACACTTTCGCGCTGTTTCCAGTTGCCTCCCTTCACTATACATACGTTTGTTACGTACATGTTATTCTGTAGGAAACTTGACATTATTGGTTTATATGATTCTAAGATAAAATAAAAAGAAATTATATATACTAAAATTTTCTGATCAGTGGTCAGAGACACTGTTTAGGCTAGCGTTGGGCAACCAGTGTCCGTCAGTTAGATGATAATGATGATAATTTTCCAATCGCAATGCTATAAATGAGACCAACTGTTATACTCCTCGCACAGTTTCAATGAATACAGTTCATTGGCAAGGAGCAATTTCTGGCTGCGCTGCAGATAACATTACTTTACTTCGATGTAGACTGATTAGCACAGTTTGCAAGCGCTCTGGCTTGTGCTTGACGCAATTTATGTTAGCCAAGCTTACAGATAAATACTTCGACGTAGCCAATACTCTGTTACCGAGTTGGACCGGTTTAAATGTAACATACTCCGCAGACTTCTGAATGTGTAAAATAGCTGCTACAAGCATCGACCTGGCTTTGTTAACAAACTCCTGCACGTTAACATGTAAATTCCTGCTGAAATCATGTGTCCTACTTACGTTTCGCACTGTAAATTGCTGAGTAAAACCTTTTCTTTTGCTTGGTTGTATTGGAATTTGAGCATTGTGTACATATTACATAATGTTTGGACCACACAATGACGCAAAAAATGTGCAAAATTTCTTACAAAATTTTTTAACCGGAATTCCGGTTTCGGTGTGGTTTTTGCCCTTTGCGGGAACCGCAACCGGAACATGATTTTTGCCGGAACCGGAATTCCGGTTACTCTCTGGCCGTTATATTAATGTTCTAGTCTCCGGCCGGCTGACGAGCCGCTATAACCAGTTAGTAGCGGCAACTACTCTTTAATTCTCACAATTCTCTTCAGTCAGTTGGCCGTACCAACATCCCGCGTCAATTCGTTCCTGGTTAATTACTTTGATATCCCACGTCACGAGCTCGATCTTGGTATACTCACGTACTTCCTTCCCGAGTATTTACACAGGAGATTTCTAAAGCTACGGGTTGTGCATTCGGAACTCTAAGGGGAGCCGTTATGGTTTCAGTTAACGCTCTTGCTCGGCTCAGTTTTTATAAGAATAATCTAATATTACTATGATAAGAATATTAAATTAGTACAGTACTCATTTGTGTAGCTTTGATTCACTCACATAAATTTTTATAGTAAGGCCCATGTATAATCTAGCAATTACTACGCCACTATTTCCTTGATCGAACGGTCTTAATAATTGATAATAATCGCCAATTCTCAGCCAAAAACAGGAATTATGAATATTCATCGAGCGAAAAACCAGAAATGAGTTTCGTAGATAACATTAAATATAATTAGTAGACCCGAAACCACTAATAAATTCAATAGAATTTGTTTGAAATAACAACCGCCTTACTACTCCGCTATCTAGGTAATCCAAATAAGAGAATATAAAAACTCTAAACAATTAACAATATAACTCGTATAAATCGCCATGAACTATAACAGTTGCTCGTACTAGAATGTAATCCTTTCGTAATAGTGAAGGTAAGCCGGAACTAACGCTTGCTTGCCGCTAACACTTCCGAAGCTCAACCTAGACTGAATAAAATAAAAATAAACAAAGGTAACACATGTTAGCTAATAAAACAAACGGATGCTAATTATGCATCATTTACCTTAAGATGTGTACAACAGGACCGGATTTTGTCACAGTCTGGCGCGGGTCTAAAGCCAAGCTTGTATAGCCGCGGTTGGCCAGTGTGACATTTTTGGGCCGATCCGGGCCCTACAAATATATATATTTAGCTAATAGTAAAGTGAGGCTGATAAATTGTCAAAAGGGCCGTAATCGGCTCTAAAAGCCAGAAATATATAAGGACAATGGAAAATAGCTAAAAAATGGAAATTGACAATAGTTATATATTCGTAAAACATCTTTCCAGTTACAATAGCAGAATTTTCATCCATGAAAAAGCATTTTTTACATAGCTACTAGATTGGCCTGTAAAAGACGGTTAAACAAAAATTTTGAAAATACCGATATTTACGTGTTTATTTTGCCTGAATTTATGCGCTCTGCTTTTAATTACTACTAATCTTGTCTTTTTTGGGCCTAGAGCTAAATATTTTCGATGTAACACAATCTGCTAAACTGAATGTAATAAATATTTTTGTCAGTAGCCACTCCCGGCTATCAAACCCTGACACATAGTCAATCCCGGCCCATACAAACATACTAGCATAGCTTAGCTATTTACTTTATTTATGAAGGGACAGATGTGGCTGTGCGTTTTTGTCACGAGCCGGAATCGGCTATGTGATAGAGTCCGGCCCTAGGTGCACACATCTTAAAGTAAACGATGCATTATCCTTTGAAAATTATCTCTGATGTTTGTTTTATGATTGTAAATTATTTACGCAATGTACCGAATACCAATAACTAAGTCTGTAGAGTGAAGATGGTTGGCATATATGTTTTGCCCGTCAGATAGATTCTCAGGTATTGTATTTCTAAAAATCTACCAACTTGAATGTCATATGGAATGACAAGCTGGCTGGCTAGTAATTTGCACGACTCTATTTATTATATATAAGCCTAATTTACGTGTATCGACTGCGTAAATTTCGCAACATTTTAGTTCCACTAAGCAAAGGCTTATCCTATCTAAGCTATGTCGTGGATGAAATGGTATAAAAGTGTTTTCGCGAACAAGAGAAAGAGAATGGTCAGGCGAGCTGCCAAATAGCCGTAAACTTATACATAGCTTCTTATAGATGAAAATGGGAAAAGGGAGCGTCGTAATATAGTATAGGAGGAGTTCGCTCAGGATCGGCGGCTTCTGATTTTCCGTGATACTCGAACGCCTGAAATTTCGGACTTCCGCTAGCAGGATTAGTGGAAAAGCAATCATTTTGGTGCGCAGCTGTGGATCGGACGTGCATGAATCGACTGGATTTTTGAAATTTACCGGAATTTTGGAAGAAAAGTTGACATGGATTCCTACCCGAAGTACCTTTGAGGAGGGGAAAATCGAGCAAAGCCCAGCCAGTTTATCGTGGAGAATCCTTTTTCTACTGCTAAATAGAGCTGGGTGCCTGAAATGAAAATATTACAACACAAACATTAAAAATGTTAAATAAACAAGATATCACAGTTTAGGTGTCGCAGTTTTGTCCAGCGGGTATTTTTCTGTCTTAGAGATGATATGCATCGCAAGTTGTCTAGTATATATCACAATAGAAATATCGCAGAAAAGAAAATACGGAACTGTATATATAGTAGGCACCGGACTGGAGCGTATATGGCACTCAGACAAATATATATAGAGCAAGAACAACAACGACAACAGCATTGTTGACCATAGCAAAGCTGTGGAAACACAACAAAGAACAACACAACGACAACAACGACTCAGCAGGCATTAGCGAAGGCGAAGCCTGTCTAAAAAATTAACCGGCTCCAACACGGGAAGGGGGTCAAAAGAGAGACCAGGCAACAAAACAGATAGTCTGGAAACTGCGCCAAGCGAAAGAACAACAGCAAGAGCCAACCAAGAAACAGCGCTGAGCGCTGTATATAAAACGACACAGAAAGCAAGATTCGCCCAGGCAGAGGCGTGATAGGAAAGAGCCTAATAGAATCGCGACACGCAACAGTCAAGAAACGCGAGTGAAAGGCGTTTGAAGACGCAAAAAAGGCGGAGGTGTTGCGGTCCTCATAGAAGCATGCGTTAGCAGAGCCTGCGCGCACAGCGGAGGGTGATGCAAAACGGCACAGCGCTGTGCCTTGATGCCCGTTCCAAACCCAACGGTGAGCTCGTACAGCCGCGTAATAGTTCCGACGGGAGGAGGAGGGAGGATTAGCACGAGTACGCAGCGTAGAGCTTACTAAACAAAGTGTTACATTAAAGCCTAGCCGGAAGAAAGCTGATATAATATCAGGAATTATTGTATAAGCTGCAGTGTAAAAACAGCATACACGAAAGAATAATGCGCTAGTCTAAGCTATAGTTTTAATGAATTAGTCGACTAGGACAGCTGCATAGATTGGTCTGTTTGTTCGACATAGATTTACATATTTATGCATGAATAAACTTATGCCGCGCACCTGCCATTCCCTTTTGACACTATGTACCAATCTCTATTAGCGAACAAATCATTCGTTACAATGGCCAATTCCAAATTCAAAAATTTCCGTCCGCGAACGCAGATCGACTGTTTGCAAACGGAGTTAGGCAGTTATATTGCTTTGAAATTTGAATTGTTTTTAATTTGCTGGAATAACGATGGTTGTAATTTCAATAGAAATGATTTTCATTATATTAATATTACTAAATAAGCATTTCGTACTAAATAAATATTTTGATAATTCACCTGTTTAAATAAATATATTGAACCCGACGTGATCTATAATGACGTGATAAATAACGACGTGATCAATTGGATCATAGATGTCCGGCCGGATTAGAGGACGTTATCCCCATTTGTTTGTCGTTTGGTGTTGTCTAGTGACAATGTGGTCAACCAATAAATTTTGCTGCGCGACGCTGTCTGTCGGACGTAATTGAGAAGAAATACGCCTGTTTAGGATTCGTTAAATTACGAAGCTTCGAAAGAAGCTGTATTAATAATAGTATGAATTATGTAACATAACAGCAACTCATCCGTTGCAGTTTAACTGCTATTCACCTTATTTCGTAATTTCACCGTGGCGTGGCTTATTGTTTAACACACTTATCTAAGTGTCACTCTAGATTTGTAACATACAATTCTAGTATTTATAAGCTATTTAACTAACATCGTAACTGCTACCATAATGAATTTGACACTACTCTTATACTGCATTCCATTATCCTTTCACGCATTACATACCACTGGCGCACACATGTATTCTTGTGAGTACAACCTACATCAGGACTCCTGGTATTCTGCTTCCATGACTCAAGTTTCGTTGAAACATATGTACATATATAATTTATTGCTACACACCAAATTTTATTTAAAATACATTCGTTCAGAATGCCTTAGCATTTGTATGCTTTTGTCTGCCAGACATATATCATCTCTCACTAGGGATTTGATTTTAGGCGGAGATGTAGAACTTAACACAGGTCTAATTGATTTAAACCAATATATATATATATAAACAAGATATCGAGCGAGTTGTGCGTATGTTACACAACACAGAACCTGAGTTTACTATTCCTGCAGGAACCCGAAAAGACGACCTCATTTTTCAATTGCAAGCTTTTAATGAATATCTGCTTCTCCAAATATGGTCAACCTCGCAAAAGAGACGATTTTGATGATGTGGGTAAATAGGTAAAATTAAAATTGCCCAATTTTTTTGAAAATGTTACAAACCGTTAGTTTAAAAAGGTTACAAAATCCTACATGGTTCTTCCAAAGCAGTTAGAAAAAACAGCCTTTTACGAGGGATCCCAATGTCTGCTCTGACACAATGTGGAGCAAAAGTTTCAACTAATTTTGAACAAATGAAAAACCAAATAGTTTCTCAATGAGCAGTGTTTGGAGAATCAGAAGCCATCCTCTGCCCTTCGACATTTGAAACAATTAGCGCCGAATAGTGAAAATAATGTAAAACTACGTATTTTGAGAAACTACGAATGCAAATTAGCATTCGTTTGTAAACAAAAGAACAAAAGAAAACGCAAGGACGAAAAAGGGATGGAGTGATATAATAGAGAAAATGGCGTCCAACCCAGCGTTTTTACGACTGTTGGGTTTTGGGGCGGGTTTTGGACCGGGAAACAGCTTGGTAGCCTGGTGGATGCCCGACAATATCTTAGAACACATTCGACACTCAGAAACGTGAAATGTTGCTTTTTATATCCCTATATCTAGCTACGTAAATTTCTGTTAACGCAATTTGTATAAAATAAAGCGCAGGGTCCGTTGTGTCGACAGCAGCGGACTTAAAAAATTTGACGATAAAACTTGATGTAAGCCTAGTGATGAATTTTAACGCCAAACAAATGCGAACCGGTTGAAAGTTGAGCTGGAATGGTATTCGAAGCAACTAACTCCTGTTTTGGATCCGCAAGCAAGCGTTTTACTTTACCGAACGAGCTATCAATGCCCGAGTTCACACCAGATATAAGCCAGTAATACTCAACGTGGTCCATCTATCAGCAACTACCACTGGCCCTTTTATATACTATATATCTTGCATAATTAAACTTAAATTTTTCATTTATTTCATTAATCATTATAAGCACCCAATTAAGCAGGGACTTAGGCTGGGTGAGCTGCAGGACTGTCGATTCTGGTTTTGGTAAGGCCACAAAAATCCGACCTACCCAATACGATCTCCATGCTAGATACTGAATTTTTAATTCGGTCCTAGCGATAGGAGCTTGAAGATAAAGAGACGTGGAGGCAACCAGTTGAAATATTGGGCCGCAGTAGAATACCCAAGACATACCGCCCTTGTATCTACAAGCATGTGTTTTATACCCAAAGGCAGAGGCATAGGGTTGGGCCGGGCCCAGGATTTTTGATTCTGGCTTCGATAAGGTGCCAATAAATTCCGACCGCAGGCAGTAGAATCCAGCCACTTTGAGAGGTATCTAAATATTTCATTTAGACGTAGCGTTTAGAGCATTACATGTTCATCGGAGGACAATGGGATTATCTCCACCAAGATGGGATCCCCGTTGGGGCACCCATCTTTCAAGATTCTCCCATGCCGAAGCCTCGCCGAAAATTTTGGGAAAAAATGAGGAAAACTTGAGCCAAAATGGAAAATTGTGGGACATTCGGCAAAATGTTGGGGAAACATTTTAAAATGAGTGCCCAAAAATTTGGCATCCAAGCAATAAAACCCATCCTCCCCACAACCTGCACTCCCACGTCGTCAGCCTGATCCTTCTCATGACGACCTTCCCCGTCGCACACCCTATCTCCCTTGGACTTCTACATACCAGAAGCCTGAATCTGCAACGCCCAAGAAAGGAAGATCTAGCCTCAGGGGAACAATCCCTCGGTCCCTCAATTGCGCTGGTTTGGCTCTAACACAACATGTTGGGGTTTGCGTCGATAGTTCGAGAGGTTCGAGTTTTCGAAAGAAGCTGGGTAAAGTTAGTCATTTCATTCCTACATTGAATGTTTTATATCACCTAGACTAAGCCTGTGAGTTGAAATAAGTCTAGGCTTTTGTAGGTTCAACTTAAAATAACACAATAATCTTAAGCCATGTATGCCGAAGCAGGGGTTCAGGGGGCCTAAACCCTGAGGCCTCGGCATCCTCCAGAGGCCATAGCAATGCTTGAGGGTTCTCTTTTGGCATTCCGCACCGCACCAGCCCGGTAGCCGAAGGATCGCGGAAAGTTTTTGCAGAAATTGGTAGAACTATGATGAAAATGGCAAACATGGGTTGTCGATGGGGGTGGTCAAGTTTCTTCAACAATCCAAGCAGTACCTCCCTTGAACAACTCCACTGCCTCCTCCAGTCGACTCCAACTCCCCCGAGGCCTCGCAGTGACCGCATGTATGCCTTACATCAACATGCTATATAAAATCGTATGGCTCGAGTCGTAAGCCTCAACCATCGTAGAGGTTTTTCAACATTAACTCGTCAAACATTGCTCGATTCAAATCTATTACTTTACAAAGCATGTAAAATCCGTATAAATATAGAATTCTGTTAGGGAAACCCGTCAGAAAGTTTGAACAAATTTAATTAATCAACAGGCCAAATGATATAAAATGTCATGAGTAAATTTAGGAAAATGCCGGGTTATCATACTAAACGTATTTAAGATTTATTTGGTTGTACTCATCAACTGCAAAAAAATGTTTGTGATATGCTTAGCTAGTCTTTCTGCTTTTTTCCCTAAATATTAGTGCCTATGAACTATCGGGGTTTTACCAGATGCTACAAGGCTAGACTAGGCTACGAGCGGGTCCCCGGTCCAAACCCGCCCCTAAACTTCAAAATATACTAAAAATCCTGGGTTGTACATCAATTTCTCTAATAAAATGTAACACCCAATCACAACAGAAAGAGTACAAGTGGTGTTTTATGCAGAGCCGCCGTTAGTACCCCCTACCCCCCTATGGGGGCCTCGTCCCTTGCAGGGGCCTCATCTCATGGCCTCTGGGTGGCGTTGAAAAGGTGAAAAAGTTGGGAGCCGCAGCACAACCTCAAGCACCTTTCGCAAAGTAAATGTACACGGTATACAAAGGTAACCTCAGAGTTAAGAAGTCTAATCGTGAGTATGAGTTTAACCGTTCCGTGGTTCAAAGTTAGAGTTTTTACTGGGCGCCTGTTTTACGGACATACACGAAAATTTATTTAGGTCAGCGTCTATGCAACTAATGTATAGCATTTGGTGTGAAATAAACTAGTAGAGGCCTTGAGGCCCCTGGTTATATTCCGGTGCAAAATAGTGCAAAGACTGTTTATAAAATTATGGCCATGCATACTATCTTAATTTAAAGAACAGCTCTCAAATTTAAGGGTACGCGGTCTTTGCAAATTTTTAAGAGTATAATGTCTTAAGGTAAGTGTATTGGAAAACGATTACATTAGTTAAGAAATGTGATAGGGGCCTCGCAGCCTGCTGGGGGGAGGGGCCTCGGACATCCTAGCGGCGGCCCTGGTTTTATGCACAGTTTGGGTTAAGTCGAAAACATTACCATAGTAGTTCGATCTGTAAAAAAGATAAATCAAAAGCAAGTTGCTAACTCGAAACACTTCCAACCAAGAGATGACTCTGCTTAATGTTGAATCGGCACGTACCACTGAATTTCCAAACACCCCTTCAAAAGTATTCCCATCAGTAAACTGAATGTTGTATTTATACCATTCAATGCAATTCATCAGACTAAACGTGAAAGCCGGAAAGACAATATCCATTCATTGGTGATGAATGGTAATATTGTTAATAAATAAAAATAATAGTTATATTAAATATTTTGAATCATATTCCAAACTTTTTTCACTCCTTCCCCCTCACAGAAGGATAACGAAACTTAAGGATAAGGTAAAAATGAGCTATACGTGCGAAGAAAAGATCCTTGTCCAAATAATACACCGAGTGAAGAATAATACGGTTATTGTAAACTTTATACATCAGATATTGCATTCTGAAGAAATGGTGTATATGATGTGGTAAAAATGATATGGTATAAAATTCCAGTACCAAATGTTTTAATAAATAATATAGTACGACATTGAATCCAACGCCCCGAAATAAACCAAACCAGATATGTAACAGTTGATTATACACAAACGATGAAGAAAGAAGACGAAAGTGAGTCTAGTATTATTTAGTTGTTCAGGACTCCTCTTATGTCTTCTATAGAAAGATCAGATATAGGAAACATTTGTTGGCGCAACTGATGAATAGATTCGCTGATGGTTTGCACGCCAAGATGCAGCTCAAACATAGTTGAGTCAACATTAGTAGTCCATTCATTTGCTGTTTGCATAGTTGTTCACCGAACTCATTGAACTTCGATAGAAACTGTTCGAATTTGCCTGACAGATCGTCTATTTTAGACCGAGTAAAAGCCATTTCTTCACCGAATTTCAGCTCAAGATTGTCAAGCTTTGTTTTGAATTCGGCTTATTCATTTTGCCACTGAAGAAACGACTGCGATGAAGTTGGATCAGATAGTTCAGACAATTTTTCTAACACTGACATTCGTGCTGACATCTCGTCCCCATAGATAAGCTCGATGTATGGTGGAGTCAAGTCACCTACTGATATCATCTGCCTTCGAAGTCGATAGCATCGGCTCGTCACTTTCAGTCGACGGAGCGGCCAAGAGTGGGGATGGCGAAAATCGGGAATGATCATGGAGAAACGTGCATTAGGTTTGAGGACTTCTATCGCTATGGTGATTGTGACTGTAGCGTAAGATCTACGTTCAATATGTCTGACATCATTCTGATTCAATAGCTTTTCTTCACACAACTTGCATCACGGCTTTACTTACTACCATCTATCACGACCTGCAGCAGTATAACTGTTCGGCTGCATTCGCTCACAAAATCTTGCACTTTCTGTTCGTCTTGAACGACATTAATCAACCAGAGCAGGGCCATATCTATCGCCGACTATTAAAATTCATCGCCACGTTGACTCATCAGCAGTTCAAAAATATATTTTTAACTTACGAGCAGACACTAACTTTAGTGGGTCGTACTGGTCAATGTTCTTAAGGCATCTCGAACAAAGCAACTACAATCTCTCCGGCAATAACTCTTCACGTTCTTCTTTAACTACAGACAGCAGCCAACGTTGTTAATTAGAAATTAGCTAATTAGTTAAGCTTATGCAGCTAAAATAGAGAATTTTGCAATATTTGTGTTATTTATTGAAATACAATCGTTTCGATCAAACCAGTATAGGGTTTTTTGGGTCGAAGAATTCAAATATAATATTTTTACCAATGATAAAGCCCTATGCAGTGTAGTTACAAGAACATAAAATTAAGTACATTCGTAATGCCACAGACCAAGAGGTCTGTGATGACAGTGAATGATATCAAGTATAAGTAAGGCCTAAAGTATTGAACTGCGAATACAGTGGCAAGTGCTTCTTTTCAATACTCGGATAATTGAGTTCCGGCTTTTGTAAAGAACGGCTGGCGTATGCGATTGGTCTTAAGTTAGTGTCTTGTCATTGGCTTAAAACTGCACCTATTCCTGCCCCACTAGCGTCAGTATGCACACAGAATTCTGTGGTGAAATTGGGAAAAATAAGTACAGATGCTTTAGTTTAGCATGATTTTAATTGTTCAAAAGCTTCAACACAAGAAGTTGTCCAACTGAACTTTATGTCTTTACGTAAATGGTTATGTAATGGTTCAGCAATCGTAGCATAGCGTGGAATGAATCGCCTATAGTAGATAGTCATGCCTAGAAAACGTTTAAGTTCTGTGATATTAGTTGGTGTGCTGTACGATTGTACTGCTTTGAGCTTTTTAGGGTCAACTTGAAGTTCATCTTTCCATACAATATGACGTAGAAACGATACTTCGTGATTAACAAAATCTCATTTGGTAATTTTCAATTACGTATAAATTGTGCAGTCGTAGTCGAGTAAGTCCTTCCTGTATATGCTTAATGTGATCCGAAAACGTCTCCGAAAAGATCAGTATGTCGTCAATGTAGCATACACAAAATTTTCTAGCCAAGCTTCGAAGGACTTTTTCCATGAGTCAGATAAGTTGCAACTGCATTGCATAGTCCAAACGGCATGACTTTCCACTCGTATAGACCAGAGTATGTGACAAATGCTGTTTTTTCTGTCGTCAATGTAGCGTACACAAAATTTTCTAGCCAAGCTTCGAAGGACTTTTTCCATGAGTCTGATAACTTGCAGGTGCATTGCATAGTCCAAACGGCATGACTTTCCACTCGTATAGACCAGAGTATATATGTGACAAATGCTGTCTTTTCTCTGTCCTCATCTTTCATAGCTACTTGCCAGTAACCACTCATTAGATCTAATGAAGTAAAGAAGTTAGAAACAACTATATACTTGCAGACTGCATGCTTCTTGAAAGAAATTGATAAAAGGAAATCCATGTTTCTATGGAAATTGACTAAAGACGGAATGGGAATTGCCGTGCAATTTCTTACCGGGCACGACAACTCTACGAAACATTGGAAAACTTTGAAAATTGAAGATAATGATAAGTGTAGGTGTGGTAAAGATTTGAACACTGCAAAGATTTTGAATGCAGTAAATTAAGAGTTTTAAAATTGAAATCCTTTGAGTATGGAATTTTGGATAGCTCGCAAGGCCATCACCTAAAATTGATCAAATTACTAGGTTTCTGGAAGACGATTAGATTTTAGATTTTTCAAACAGATTTGGGGTGCTGGAAAGGACCTAGGGTCCAACCAGATTATATTAACCTCTCTTGCTGTCATTCATTCATAACTAATAGCGCATAGCAACATATATTCCAACAATAAGCAAATATGAAAATCGTCTTTGTGGTGCAGTGGTTAGCGCGCTAGACTGCAGTGCAGAATATCGCTGGTTCGAATCCCGGTAGGGGCAATGCGTTTTCGCTAAACGTTATACATTTCACATTGCTTCGTGTTCAGCACTTACCACTAGGCCCAAATCGAAATTATGCTACGTGACATTTCGGTCGTACGGGAAAGTCCGATTCTACCTACTGCGCACTTGAGTCCAGAATCAAGTACCTGCGCACAACATAAGTCTACCTGCTTGCCGGCCGACTGCTTATGTGAACTATTAATGAAATAAATCATAGTATATACAGTATATAAAAATAAAAGCTATCACCATGGGCGTTGCTAGGAAAAAATTTCGGGGGGGGGGATGGTCTGACTCAGGCCAAGATCTTATGACGCTTCGTTCCACTCGGCCGACGTGTTTTTGCCCCGCATGGCTGAATTTTAGATTTTATAGCGAAAAAAGCTATTTCCTGGCTACTTCGACAGGAAAGGTGCAGTCCAGCTGAGAAAATTTTTTACTAAGGGGGGGATTGGTAATTTTTAAAGTAAAAAAAATTCCGGGGGGACTTCCCCTTTCCCTTCCTGGCTACACACATGTCTATCGCCTTTATACCGTTTTGGATTTCTAATATTATAGGCAGTTGTAACAGATAAGGATTACGCCTCTCTTTCTGCCGTAATTCAGAAGCAGAAGACTTTTGTAAATGTAACGTCTCGTATGCTGGGCTCTCCAAATTGGAAGGCTGGCATTTTTCGGTTCCCTCTGGTGCAGAACAGGTGCCCCTGCAGTTCATGCCCCCTGGCAAAATTTTGGGCTCCCCCGGTTCACCGCCTCTTCGAAAATTTTTTCGTTTCCAATCGGTCCAAAGTACATAAAATTTGATCCAAATTTGTGCTAAAATTTCGTTATGAAGCCAAAAATTTCTCAAATTTTGTCAAAATTCCTTCAAAAGTTTTTCTCCTGGCAAAATCGGGCGCCCCCCGGGTCGGAACCAGGGGGCCCTGGTTCATGCTCCCTGGCAAAGTTTCCAGCGAATAGAGAGACCAAGTGTGTACCGTAGGAACTGAAAAAATTGGTATTTTTATATTTATTTTCCAATCGCAATTTGTTGAGACAACAACGATCGGTCATATACACTGGAACACCTTGCTGTAACAGTTTGTGCCGTTGGTCTATATTTGGAGAGCCATTCACCTTATAATTTCGCCGATTGAACTCTTAGTTTAGTAGGTGAAACTGACGAACCGAAGAATTCTTACCAGCCGTGACACTAAATGTTCGTTACTGGGTTTTTAGTGCAACACGCATAAAACTCAACTTTGGCTGACCTTATTGATTAGCGCGATAACTTGTTTGAAAGCTTGAAATCTCGTATTTATGCCCTTTAGTTAGGCACGAAGCGATATCGGTATCTTCTCTGAAAAAGCGGGCCAAATGTGCTCGGATGGGGTTTAGTTACGTGCCGAATAGTAAAATTCACCGAATATCAAATATTAACGGTCGAAAGCGGAATAATTGATATATATTTATGAGTGAACTCCAGAAACAGTAAACGTGCATATGTAGCAACGTACGAGTCAACGTAAAAACACGCATGTATTATTCTGTCTACGCTTTTCTACTGTGTTAGGTTTAAAATATTAAATAAACGAATCGATCAAAATAACTTTTTAGGAGCGGAAGTGAAAGGTATGCAGTGCCGTTTTCAATTCTTAATTCAATTCAATGCTGTCTTATCCTAAGCTAAGGTCTCTATATGAGACATGTACTAAACCTAAGTGGTAGGGCTGCCGCTCCCCTGAACCCCCAGCTCTAAGCTGTTTTTTCTAACGTTATAATGTTCGGCGCTTAAAGGTGACATGGGTCAACGAATCAGTGAAGAAGCGTGACCTCGTGGTTTTGCGGAATGAACGTTACCGGCCGCTGACCCATATTGCAGGGAGTAACCGGAATTCCGGTTCCGGTTACGGCGAAAATCGTGTTCCGGTTGCGGTTCCGGCAAAGGGCAAAAACCATACCGGAACCGAAATTCCGGTTTAAAAAATTTATTTGAAATTTTCCACGTTTTTTGCTTCATCTGTGATACAAACATATGTAATATATATTATATAATGATCAAGCTCCAATACAACCAAGCAAAAGAAAAGATTAACTAAGCAATTTGCCGTTTGAAACGTAAGTAGGGCACATAATTTCAGTAGGAATTTTTCATAATAACCTGCAGGAGTTTGTTAACAAATGAAAGCCAGGTCGTTGCTTGTAGCAGCTATTTTACACATCCAGAAGTCTGTGCGGTACGTTTAAATTAAACCGGTCTAATTCGGAAACAGAGTATGGCTAACGCAGAAGTACTTAGGGTATGCTTGGCTAACATAAATTGCTTCAAGAACCCGCAATGCGCTTGTGAACTTGGTAAATCAGTCTAAATTGAAGTAAAGTAAAGTTATCTGCAACGCAGCTAGAAACTGCTTTCTTGGCAAAGAACTGTATTTATTGAAACTGCGCGAGCACAGTGTGTCTCATTTATAGCATTCTGATTAGAAAGTTATCATCATTATCATCTAACTTACGGGCACTGTTTGTCCAACGCTAGCCTAAACAGTGTACCTGATCAGAAAATTATATACTTCTATCTATAATTATTTTCTCTTAGTATCATATAAACCAATAATTTTAAGTTTTCTACAGAAGAACATGTAACAAACGTATATGTAGTAAAGGAAGGCGACTGGAGACATAGCGAAAGTGTGTATTGTACGCTCCAAGCTTTGTAAGCATATATATTCGATTTGACGCAGTATGCGCTATGGTGTATAGTGGAAGGCATTTTTTTGCTCTGGGTGTCCAAAAATCGACATATTTGATCGATAAATAAGCATTATTAGCTTCCTCAGTCTCTTTAAAGTTTCAGAAAGGCAATAATACCATCGCAAAACATTAGGTTTAATGTAAAAGTTATTTTTAATGCATTTTAAATCCACTATACCTTCATTTCTTCCTTCATCTGTTTTACTATATATAAATTTCGGAGACCAAGTTCCGGTTCCGGCAAATTTCGGTTCCGGTTATTCACTGCCATATTGGTCACCTTCGCACCACACCCTCCTAAAGTTTCACTGTTTAAATTTTAGAGTTTATCCCGGGAAAGTTCTACTTTCAGCCAACTTGAGGCATCTATCACAATATGACATTTCGTGTATTTTGATCACGCTGATCCTATGTTGCTCGTTTTATCCCATTTCTTCATGAACTGATTTGTATTTTGACTGGCGTTGAACAAAATGCTGCCGTACCCGAGCTTTAGAGTAGCGCTCGCTAACGGTTAAGATATGATGATGCTGTTGCTCTGATCTTTAATGCTCCTCGTAGTGCGAGTAAATAGCAATGTTTAGCAAGCATACGATACTTGTTTTTTTGAGCCGGGGGTCAAAACTATCTTTAATGGGCCCTTGGGACCCGAAACACACAAGAATGGTAATATCTCTGCAACCGCTAGAGCTATACGAGTGTTTTGATTTCATTTTGCAGAGTAATTTATCCTCTATATGTCCTTTTGCGGATTGCCAGCACAAAAATTTGGTATATTTTCTCAACTTTTAAGCAACATAGCTAACATTCGGTTGCTCATTTTGTAATTTAATGTTCAGTTTATCCGTGTACACATCTCTAAGCTGTATATTTACCACGACTTGACGATAATTCAAGTTAGTGGTTTAGTAACTGCTTTTGCCTCGTTATTAGGCTAATAATGACGTTCATCATTGTGTTTATATGTAAATGACAGTTAAGATTGTGATTTTTGAATGTTGTAATGCCTTCATTACACGCGAAAGACACATGCACGGTTAGTAGCATTACTCTGAAAGTATACCGAAAGGTTTTTCGATTCGCTCTGTTGGCTCTCCAAATTGGGATCGGGGCTGTTATTTTTAAGTGCTCCTTGCTAAAAACGGTGTGTCCCCCGTTTCGTGCCCCTGGTGAAATATTGGGGTCCCCGGTTTATCGCCTTTCTGTAATATTTTTTATTTCTGTTCGGTAAACACCACCAAATTATATAAAATTTGATAAAGGATTTGTTCTGAAATTCCGAAACTTTGTTGAAATTTGCTTCAAAAGCTCAAACCTTTTCTCCCCATGAAGAGATTTTGACAGCGTTTATTGTATGCTTGTAAACTCTTTTCTCTTGCCAAAATGCCGTCCTAGCAAAATTGGGTCCCCTAGTTCCAACCAGGGGGCTGCATCAAAATTTTTAGCGAATGGAGAGACAAGGCTCTTATTTATCATCTAGTTCATTTGGGTACGGATTGTAGGAATCAATTACCATTGTTGAACGCATTGTAACTGTGACCGCGCCAGATCTGTGTTGGAACCCGATTCATTTTATCTCTCCTCCTGCCATATGGTACTATCACATGTATTAGACAGTAACAAGAATTCTGGTTTCGCTACCTTATGCCGAGATGGGACTTTCGGTTTCATGTCATGGGTATCTGCATGAGGAATTTTGCAACAAAATTATGCCATTCCAATAAGAAATAGTTAATAAATAAAATTATATCTGGAACAGTTACTGTATTCTTGATTCTATTTGCATAACATAGTTATCAAATTCTGTTTTTATGTGAGCTCAGGTATCTTTGCTTAGCTATTTTTATTTCCCAGCATTGCTCGACCTCTACTAAACAATTTGTAGAGCACAGATAAATAACGCAAGTTAGTCAATCACTAACATATATATTTACATTGTTCAAGCACTCCGCAATTCAAAATTTGTTATTTAAGTTTTAGCTCTACAGTTCCTACTTAGGATCCTGCTACAAACAACTGCTATCAAATGTGTCTTCATCAGTTAGTAATTTTCATAAATTCGCTAGACCACAACATAACGCAATATCGTGTATTTCATATTGAATTTTCTAATAAAAGTAATTCACCCGGTGATGGGGAATGTTAAGTTATGTCGAGCCGCCATTTGCCTCTAAGGTCCTAGCAATATGAAGTTTAATAACGTTTTTGGTAATGTCAGGAAGACGACACATTCTTGGTCTCCTACGCGCAGAACGCTGGCATCTAGCTTATATCTAGCTATCTTTAATCGGGACAGGGGCCACGGTGTAGGTAGCACAAAATTCACCTGGCCTTCATGTGACATTTATGAAAGATTTTTCTAATGTTCCCATGACCAGTATGGAGTCAGACGATTAGCTCAACGCTTGAGTAGGATATAAAATAGCTTTTCTGTTTTTTGAAAAAGATTTAAGAATTGTAAGGTCCCAATTTATGCAAAATAAAGAGTTTATCCTAACATCTTTATTTCGTTTGCCGTATCCAAAATGTTTAAATAATTGCATAACTACTGTAAATAATACGTATATACCTGGAGTAAATGATTATTATTTAACTGCTAATTATGATTTTAGCTTTCTCATTAAAAATTGTTTCGGGATTTTAGGTGTTTTATAATAAAATATAAGTTTCTAAATCTTGATTTTAGGAATATATATATATATAGACAATATTGGCTATAAATTTTAAGCGTTTGGACTTCAATAAATCGGCATGGCTTTTGCTCCATTAATCGTAAGAAGTTGCATTCTGTGTATATGAAATTGTTGTACTAGTTTTATATAAAAAGTTTGCAGTTGCGTGATTATTCCACAGTGGTGTCATCGTTAATTATTATATGCATAACAATTCGAGAAAAAAGCTCAGAATAATCGATTTGATTTGGTATATGTAACTTCTGCTGAGTTAAAGTATATATATATGGTCATGCGTAGCATCGTTTTTCCTGCAGTTTATGGAATAACAATTTTACGGTCGAAACTGGACATCTTGTCGGTGACTTTCTGTTGCCAACTCCACAGTCGAATCTATGCTTATCAACTTAAACTAGTGATGCAGTTTCTTATTTTTATGGTTTACTTTTTACTAAGTTTCGAAATTGCCCAAGTTGTGGATTTTTAAATCGTTTACGTTTATTGTTGTTGTTGTTGGCATTCTGGAGCATAACTAGTGAGGTCATTGTTGATCTTCCTCCAACAGGCCGATCCTCCGGTAAATGCAAGCTGAATTGGGCTTTTACTTTTATTATGAAGCAGTAAATTTTTAAAACCTTTTCTAAGCTATTTCCATCAAACAAGGTCATTTTGGAGTGATCTAATTTTTTGTACTTGCGACATCTATCTGCCGCGCGCCTTCCCCGAGATCGCAACTGTACCAAAACTGCTACTCCTATTTGATGGGCCTGTCGGTGTTTGACAAAGCTAAATTTTTATAGTATGAAAAATTTGCTACATAGATGTGATTATTTTTTATTTGCGCATTAATCGGGAATTAAAGCTGGCCGCATTGCAAGTAAAACAAGCTCAAGCGAATAAACATCTGTCTGACATCATGAAAATTCAGGTTTAAGCCACGACAGTGCATAGCTTCTTCTGTGCGTGGTTTATGACGTGCTTCCCAGTGTCTAATAGCCTAGAATCTTCCTGTTTGCACTAAATTAACAGTGTGTGGCTATCTGTTTTCAGAGACGAAGCTTGTCAACCAGTTCCACATGTTTCAAGTTAGTAAAGGTATCGCAAGTTTTTTATTTATTTCGGCATTTTGCTAAATATTGTCACTGGATGTTTTGGTATTATATATACTTGGTTTACTACATTTGTTAGGTTTAAATCAGCGGAACAGCCGGTTTAAATTGTTTTATGAAAATATTATTGCGGTTATTAAGGTGGTCTAGTGTCTTCAAGTTGGATTTCACGCAATAAATTTCGCCAAAAATTTGTGTCAACGACCGGGACCATCTTCTCGAGACCATTGTTTGAAATCACCCAATTTATGTCTAGCTATATAAGATGTCCGTCACATATCTGTACGTATTAAAACTGAGGTTAGCGAAATATTTTTAATATTACATTATTAGCCTTGGTAGCGATCAAGCAGCAGACATGAATGCATGGATTTATTATTCTCGAATGTGTTAACCGCACAAAAAGTAATTTATGCTAAATATGAATGTGGCGTTTTTGGCATCATACGAGGATGATTTGGCGTCCTCGAGTGTTGCATTGTTGCTACATCTGCCGCATCGCTGGCGTGGACCGACGGTGTCGAGCAAATATTGCGCTTAGGTAGCACATTCAACAGCTCATGGCTGAATGAAACTGCTATCGAAGAATAATTGGCATTACCATAATTCCTGTGAGGATGACAGTGAACATTCTGGTTTCCAGGATTGACCTGTGTTCTTCGACTACATCGATTTGTTGTACTGTTGTGGGGATAAAATCCTCCTGAAATTGTTAAACTAACTAATTATTCCTGGAAAATGCCCAATTCGGAATTTGACTCAGCGGGTGAACGGCAACACATGTAGTATAATCAAGAACGGATATGAAAAGTTACTAGAAGAAATTGATGTATATATTTTAGACTCCAACTCAAGTCTTTGGTGTCTCCGGGCGGTACGCTACCGCTCTGTACTCGGCAGCATCAAAACAAAATCAGCTTGAAGCTGTCGAAGGTGAAATGCTTGCTATTCAGGTAAGAATGCGCCTAGTAATATATATCTTTTTGAAGTTTGTATTTATAGGGGGCTTTCTGGTTAGCTATGAGAGATGTTTTTGCCATTTGCTGAATGCTCCTGAACGCGAAATTAAACTGTGTATAACGTCGACGCAAATCGATTTCTGAATTTGATTACAAATAACTCTCTTTCTCTTTGTTTTCCCAACGCTACGGCGACTACTAACATTTAGGGTTTTATACCGATTTCCAAAAAGCTTTCGGTGAAAGATGTATCACCAAGTAATTTTCACAAAATAAATATAATGAAATATTAATCTTTATTTTGATAACACAAATGGTTGTGATAGCAACTGTCACAGTGCAAAATGTGTTCGCATGTGACATCATTTGCACACTTGTGATGCCACTTTGTTCGTTCATATACGTAAATGTATATACATGTGATATGTAAAATATATTATTGCACGTGTTTGGAAGGGTTACATGACCTGCGCTGAAAAAATTGTTATTTGACGCACCACGTGGTACAATTATAGAAAACAAGGTGTGGTTGGACTCTGGAAATGGGCTCCACTAACTTAGGATATTGAGCTGGCTCTTCAAAATATTTAAGCTACTTTCAGTAGTCCAGCCTCCGTAGCGATGGGATTGTGCTGTGTGGGCTACAGCTACAAACAAGTGACAGATACAGTATTAATTTCGCCGCAAATAACTAACAGCTGTACCGTTGCGTATATGCAGTAAATTTATCACTGTTATGGATGTAAAGCTTGCAAAAACTATTCATCGCTGTTCCGACAGTGTATTCTATGCTATTTTGTTGTCTTTTATTTTTGTGCTGCCAAACAAATATTTTATTGGGATTTTTTGTGTGATTTGTTTTTATTACCAATGTAAAACGTTGTAGCCCAGAATTTGAGAGCAGTTTTGTTCTATCATGATTCTTATTCTTGCTAATAAATCAAGATATATTATGTTCTTTTTCTTTGGAAAACTATCGTTAACTGTGTCTTAAATATCATAACAACTGTAAGTCTTTATTTCAGAAACTATGCAACGAAGATGCAAAATTCAAAGTGTTTGTTGAAGATCCTACTATTAAGCCTCTTACAAAGAAAGGTAAAACAACTGTAGTGTAATCTTTTACAGAGGTAGACGTAGGCCTTGCAAGACAGTGATAGCAACGCAATTAATGGTGGAATCGCAATGATAACGTCGTCAATACGTATGTGTATTGTGATATGTAGATCGCATTAGCACTATATTCTATCGTGTTGTTAGCGCGAATTTCTTCTATGCATTAGCTACAACGTTTTCAGTACGTTTGGAATCCATTGACAAATCATTTAGGTGCCTTAGATAGAGTCAGATAGATAGATTTTATTAAAATGTTAGCGTATTATTTTCGATCAATTTTTGGCTGCGATTGTATATTAAAAAACGAAAATAATCAGAAAATTGAATAACTTGGTTTTTGTGGTTGTTCAAGATTTATAGAATTTTGAGACCCGTGCTTTCAAAACACAGTTTATCTCTCGTTACTGTTTACATAACTAGTTTTTTATTATTCAGGAATTTTTTCAATGGATTTCAACGTTTCTACGATCAAAAGTTAGCACATTCCTCAAGACTGTACATATTTTTAAATGTAACTAATGCACTGATCGACTTTGCGTTCTGTTGTTCCATATTGTTACTAGTATTTTAGATTACAAAATTATTAGTTTCAAGTTGTCTTTTTATACTGTCAGTAATGACTATGTGATTTCGAGTTGAGAGATTTTTATACATAATGTTTCTATTGTTTTACCCATTAAATTTCGATTACGTAGTGACATTACATCAAATATTATTGCGGTAGTTTCACACTTTCTAGAGTCATGGTAATGTATGAAAATTAGTTCAATCGGCAAATTCGTATGTGTCATACTCGCGATAAATGAGTGTTGCACGCTTTTAACTTGACGTTGGCTCTACACTTGATCGCTTGAAAAGCGACATAACTGCTGGCTCATACTTTAGTTGTGTGTGGTATGTTGTATTTCTTGTTGAGTTCAGTTTACGAAAGCTTTTCCAAACGAAGCCTACAGAATGAGTGCGCAGAGTTAGCATTATTAGGCTCTGCTGTTGCTAACTGATACGTTTCCTTACCAATTTATCCTTTTAAACTTTGTGTAGTTATATGTTATTTATTTAGAAGCAATTGAAAAAATCGCTAACCAGATGAAACAATCTGCCATCTCGATTAATTTTCTCGGTAAGTGTAAATTTAAACTTATTCTTCAAGAATAAAACTCATACTTTTGAATATGGTTTCAAGTTGCCTTGCTGTTATTTATTTTCTAACATGTCTCATTTATATCACTGAGTTTTATTTGTATCAGTCAGTGCCTACCGTCCAGATGGCGGTGGTCTTTCGCATTGAGGCTAGCGTGTTTCGACGTTTGTGTTCTTTATAATAAACCTGGCTTCTTAATAATAGCCTTTCATAATTGCATTATAATATTCACTCCGCATTCGTGTGGAAGACATTGGTTCCATGTAAAACATTTTGCTTGCCTTTTTAATTTATTTTTATAATCGAAGTCAGTTAGTATATTGCATTACCAGCGACACTCAGTCATCACATAAATTAATAACTCAAGTTAATTGTTTTCTCTTTTGATGTCTAAAATGCATGCCGACATATAGTAACTGCCGTCAAATTTTTTGAATGAAGAGTAGTTGATGTTTGTTATGGATACTTTTTTCGGATCTCCGAAAGGTGTGTTACATTTATATGTTTTATTGAATACCTTATTGCTCAACATTATAGGAATGGTTGCTGAAAATGGTCGATTGAGGGAAATCGATGCAATTGTGAGGTCATTTAGTGAATTGATGTCTGCCTATAGGGGCGAAGTACGATGCGAGGTTACCACAGCCAAGGTGTGCAATACTTTTTATTTTCTTTGTCTTGTTCGTTAAAAACTTTGTGAATGCTACTGTTTATCGATTATGTATCGTGCATGTGGACTATAAGTTTATTAACGCGCATTCACACGCTGAGATTGTCAGTTCAAAACATGGGTCTCATAACTTGAACAGCATTTGTTCAAAATCAAGACCAATTTTTGTTTTTCTTTTTTGTTAACACGTTCATTTAATATTAAACATGAACGTGTGAAGGCAGCTCAGCGTATTTTCATGACTATGATCCGTGTGTAAGTTAAAATATCTATGATAAATTTTAAAATTTTTTTTAAAGATCTGCAGTATAAGGTAATTAGTCATGCTTACAGAATCTGTTGATATTACGTACACTTTTCAAACTAACATTTTTTGAGATTCGATGTCGTTATTTAAATATTGTATGTTGCTGCTTGCAGGTCTCAGTTATTCTGTTGCACATATTATCATACTGTATTACTAAGTAATATGCAATATATAATACAATTCCTCCAAGCGAAGCATTTTTCTGAATTAAAAATCCCCCGAATGGACATGACCGAGCACTCCGCCCAGAATTTTAGACCCAACAAAAGCTCCGGCCTTATTCCGCAGACCCACAAATGGCAAGTGTTGCATAAGTTCTTTGTCAACATACGGAATTCACCAAAAATCTCTGTCACCTTTTCGGCGAGCAGTGCCATTACATTGTTCGCGCACCAAGGAACATGAAGCGCACAGTAGCCACACCCCTGGAAGGCACAATAAGTTACAGTTTTAGATTTAAAATCGAAGCATGTTAAGACGAACGATTACAACACCGTGTCTTATCCATTTTCGCTGCTGTAATAGCGGTTAACATTGTTTATATTCATATCCGGTATTCCATATAGCTTGTTTAGCCTTTGGACGCTGCGACACTGAAAGACCTCAGTGCGACATTGCAACTGTTTGTCAAAAAGAATGAAAAGCTTGATATTGCGACCAAGGTATGTAAAAACGGAAATTTGCGGTCAAAAATAACAGCAATCGAAATGTGTCGAAATCTTGTTTAATCGAAATTAATTAAATTTAGTAAATTTGAAAGTTATTATTTGCGCTAAAATTGAAATTGATCGAAATTTCGTTTAACCGAAATTTTGATCGATAATTTTTCACATATTTATGGCCGTGGTTGTATGTTCACATGTTCAGATTTTGGGTAAAAATACGGAGCATAAAATTTTAGCATAATTTGTCCAATGTCGGAGTAATTTTCTAATACACCCGTTGCACTGCTTTTGTTCTCATTTTGTGAATAAGAACGGTGCAGTTTAAAATGGTAACGTGCCAATACAGCTTTATTTTTTGCCTGAAAAGTGGTAACTTAACCTACTCCATCTGAGACTGAATAAGCTGTGTCGTTCTCCTAATAATATTGTTTGAAACAAACTATTACACTGGTCATATCCGATATTGAATGATGTTGCAGCGACGAGGCTTCTTAGCATATAGTTTAATCGCAGTGACAGTCTATCGAGATCAGTAAACTAAAATGCTAAGCACCTCGGCCGGCGACTTCACAACTACCGTGAAAATTGTACTATAAAGAAAAAAGTAGCGAAACAGAATTCCAGATTTCAACACCTAGCCATGCTTCAAAATTGTTAATGCATTCATTTTCACAAGACATAATTCAGAAAAGAACAGAAATTCATTTGTACGGTCGACGCCATACGTCGCCGAAAGGATCAAATTAAGGGATTATATCTTTATATACTGTAATGGGTTATCTTAGCTAAATAATATATTGGGTCTTCTTTATCTATCAAAACATGGGTTTGGTACAAAATATTGGGTAGTTTCCTACAATTAACTGAACTAAAGGTACAACCGTAGTTGGTAATTACTACCAGTAGGATTAAATAGACAAGCGTCTATTGACAACCGTGAACCAAAATTACTTCCAGTAGGATCCATCATCATCCAGGATCCAGTAGGGTAGATAAAATAGAGCTAATGTGCAAAATTTATGATGTTATGTGCCAATACAGCGGCATCCGCAGTTTCATTTCCTATCGAAGTGTATTGCGATTTCTTCGACATATTGGAGGCGATGTAAATAATGTTGTTTAACAAATAAATCATCGTTATAACGACCCACAATTATTGTATGTACGCGATCAATCGTGTGGGTCGCTAGAGATTTTAAAACTTAATGTTGTAGTGTTTCTTCGTGAAAAGGTAATAATGTTTGTCTAGTTCCTTTATTGTCTGGTGACATATTTATATTGGAAAAAAATTTGGATGCAGTAAAAATGCCGTTATAGTGAACTTTTTAATTGCCACAAGTGGTTTCTATGTAATCACGCCCAACAGTTGTGGACATAATTAAAAGAAAATCTTTCACGAATTGTTGCGAAAATATTAACAGCTGATCCATTGTTAAAAGCGAGCGATTCTTATCAAATTTGCTTTTATTTCTGTCTGTACGGTTGTGTGATTTATTAATACAACTCTGATTTAGAAAAGGTTCTTTCGACCAACAGTATTTTTTGCAGATGTGTACTGAGGAGTCAGAATGCTGCTAACGACTGCAGTTTTTGACTGTTGGAAAATTCAGCATTTAGTCGAACAACCTCACTGTTTTTAACTTTTACGTCATTTCTGTGAGTGTTCCAGCTTTTCCTAATAAACTATTATTAATTTTTCAGGTTGATCCATCGCTAGTTGGCGGAATGACAGTTACTGTTGGCGATAAATTTGTCGACATGTCGATTGCATCAAAACTTCGGCAGTATGAAAAAGTACTTCGCGACACTATTTAGTAACGATGTATTTTGTAAAACAACAGTGTATTGTGTAAAATGTAGTTAGTATGTACTTGGTTAAACTTGTTTTCGATTCAATGAACATGAGTTCTTTGATGTCAAGCCGACAAGAATTCATTTTGGCAATGACTATCTTTGTCGCAAGCTGGAAAGTGTCAGCCTAGTCACGCATGTACAGTTTTAAGAACGGATATATACGCGTATATGACACACTGCCCTACTTAACGACAGCAGCAGTGGTGGAGATTGTTAGTATAGAGATTTCAGTATCATTTTGTTTAACGACAGCAGCAGTGGTGGAGATTGTTAGTATATAGATTTCAGTATCATTTTATTTAACGACAGCAGCAGTGGTGGGGATTGTTAGTATAGAGATTTCAGTATCATTTTATTTAACGACAGTGGTGGAGATTGTTAGTATAGAGATTTCAGTATCATTTTGTTTAACGACAGCAGCAGTGGTGGAGATTGTTAGTATAGAGATTTCAGTATCATTTTGTTTAACGACAGCGGCAGTGGTGATTGTTAGTATAGAGATTTCAGTATCATTTTGTTTAACGACAGCAGCAGTGGTGGAGATTGTTAGTATAGAGATTTCAGTATCATTTTGTTAGAGGTACCTTCATTATTGTACTTTGTTGAATTAGATATTTATAGTGTTATTTGCTAATAAATTGCATCAGTGTTTGCAATTTATTGTAGTAAATCAATATTAGTCATTTATTTCTATGTTTATAAACATTCGAGTTATCGTGAACGGGCGATTATCGGTATGTGCCGTGTAGTAACAATATTGCGGTGAATGACATGATTCTACCAAATGTGCCCTATTAATGATCTAACGAACTGAGTTTTCAAACTAACCCTTTACTGTCCCAATAATTTATTTGTTCAATATTTGACAAACTCAAGCAGGCACCGTCAGACCCTGGTTGTGGACAAACTCAGTCAACTTTAGCAGCTCTCAGCGTGAGCTGTCGTCATTGGAGGACAGTAAGCGTTGAAGGGAAATTGTAACGCTGTTTCATGGAAATAACTGAAATTATATTATTTTGTAGTAGAAAGCAGTTTTAATGACGAACTATGTAGCAACAGAACGCCTGTATACATAGGCTCGTAAAGTTTATTGGCGCTTGTAAGTGATATACTGAATTTTTTTGTAACCAGTGTCATTCTTCACTTTGGAAATAATACAGTAGGCTAACGGTTTCCTTCCGCACACTTTTCGTTCAGTATTTCGAAATTGCATTTTCGGGTTTCATGTGGGATATGAACAAGTTGTTTCGCGCTAACCGAGGTTTGCCTTTAGCTGTTTCGTCTGTAACTCGGTTCTTTATCGATGCGTTTGCATCGAAATCTCGAAGTGCATGTAGCTGATTTGCCCGTAGCATCTATATCAGTATAGGAACCACACTTATGAAGAAATAGTGGTACTAATGACAATGAAACGCACTAAGAGCCACGTCTTTGGTGGTGGTCAAAACCTGAAAAAAATACAACCATCTTTTTACCTTTTACAGTTGGTTTTGCTTTGTGTGGCTTTAAGAACAGCCAAGCCTTTTTAAAGTTACAGTACTCGCCGTACTTGGCTAACACCGTACAAGCCAGCGAGCAGCGGTCAATTGTGTCGAGTAGTATAGCGAACCTATTTAACTATGCGATAGGTTAATTTTTAATTAACCCTTTCATGCCCGGATTATGTGTATCGTGCAATGTTTGACAAATTCAAGCCTGCGCCCGGAATCGAACCTGAAACGCACGGGTGAAACTTGTGTACGCAAACCACTGAGCTATCTGAGAGCTGTTGCTCGGTTCCTTAAGGAACCTCACAATGCGAGCGACTAACAACGTACGTTCAAACATACGATATACGCCAAACTCAGTAAACACAACGAGTGGCAATGTGCGTTGGGTCCATTTGGGCCTAGTGGGCATAAGAGGGTTAAGGCAATAATCGCCCACAGTTTTTGCCATTTTATATTTGTATTGCAATGCAGATTCTCGTGTGGACGTATTATAGTCTAGCCTGTCTACAGTGGGGGTATGGAGGACGCCCCCTTTCCAAATCTCCCATGTACGGGTGATTTTCCCCATGTCCATCCCCCACTCGGCCGAAACCTCCGTGTTCAACTATATCAAAAAATTTCTCGTCTGAAAACTTATTTTTTGTACGTGAACTGTTTTTATACATTAATTACCACTATTTCTAATGCTAAAACGTTTTATAACTCGAAAACACGCGCGGCAGTAAGGCTGCATGGAAAATGGAAACATGTAGTATTTTTAAGCAGAATTTATTTCCCCAGAATGAACATGGGAAAGCCCGATATTCCCCTGACACTTTTTGGAGAGCCGCGGACACGCCAGATGGTGAGTATGCAAAATAGTGTTTCATTACTAAAAACGGGAAGATATATAAGAACGTTCTATAACGCCTAGCGGGATAGAAACTTGACTAGTATGTAAACGTACCACCGGCGAATCTTAGAAACATGCTTCCCCACCGGGGCTCAAAATTTTCACACATCATGAATGTTAGGTTGACCGTTTTGGCGGAATTTTACCGAATCAATAAAGGGTTCAGATACAAATATATAGGAGGTCAAGATAGCCCATTAAGGCCATGTTTTTTAACATTTTTAATTTCTACAGGGAAGTTAGTGTATTGTAAAATAATTAATTCTACCCTTTTGTTGATGTTCTTAATGTAGGGTTAAACAATCAGACTGAAAAAAATTATCACTCAAGAAACGAGTTGCTTCGTCATTTAGTTCGGGGATGCTGCACTATTTTCACTCATCTGTCTTTCCCCTAATATCTCATTAACATGCCAGGTTTTATCGGTTTGTTCGATCTGGCTATATACTGTTAGCAGAAGACTTGGAACAAAAATTTCAATTAAATTTAAAGTGCATAACGTCATTAACGATAAATGATTTCAGGGCGGTTTATATTTTGATCGGCCATCGGTATCAAAGACAGTGCATAAAGCAACTTTAAACGCTATAGTTGCAAAATAAAGGAGTGTAACACAAAACATGTTTGTTTTCATCAAATTCGCTCTGCATCTTCTATGCTAGTTTAATGGTTTTTAAAGTTTAACAAAACGTCCAAAAATAAGGAATGTTTTAGTAATCTATGTGACACAACGGATCTTGAATTTATTCAATGCGTGCACCAATAATTTTGTGTAGGAGTTATTGGTTATTCTGGGTGAAATTGAAAAGTGTTTTTTCATCGTCGTGTAAGCAATTAGGCTAATCGCGAATTTTCGCGTTCGATTTGCGTAAATATCTGTGCGTCACTGTACTATGTTATTGCTCACGAATGATGTTTGCTTCATTTTGAACTGTTCAGTGTGCATGATGGGGACTTCATAAGTCACCGGACAAAAATAATTATGTGGGACATTTCTCTGAAGATATTTAATGTCTTAGGACTTTGAAGAAGTGAAACGTCGCGGAGATTGCGTGTTGCGGGGGTAAAATTTTTTAAATTCCGTCTGAGTGTGATCGGGAACGCTTTAACCGATTTTCATGGTTTTGGGCTCATTCGAACCGGCATAGTCGATTTACTGTGGCGTTTTTTGATTTGTGGTCTTGTTCTGGGGTCAGGGGTCAAAATGTTGGTTTTTTGGCCCCAATTTACCCCATTTCAGTATCCTTCACGGAAGTAAGGTTATTTTTATCTTAATTTTCGAATTTTTTTCTGTGGATGGCTTTATTTTATAGTAAAATGATAAATGCCGATGCGTTTTTTAAGGGTCCGGTTCTAGAGTTATAGGGTTTCTGGTATGGTGCCTCATTGGTTCCCCGACCCAAAATTCAAAAATTTGTTCTGACGTCCTGGGCGGCTGAAAAGTTTCACTTGGGGGGTCTCGGGCATGGGAAACTCATTGCCGGTATTGGTTTTGCTCTGTGGCCCATGGGTACGTGGGTATGGCGCCTCCAAAGTCCGGGGTCAGAGGCCAAAATGAAGGTTTTCACGCCGTTTTAGTATCCTTCACGGAAGCAAGCTTTTTTATCTTAACTTTCGAATTTTTTTTCTGGTTGGTTTTATTTTATAGCGAAATGATAAATGTCTATGTCTTTTTTTGTTTTTCGATTAAGGCTCCGGTTCTAGAGTTACGGGGTTTGAGGTATGGTGCCCCAATGGTTCCCCGTCCCAAAGTTCGAAAATTTGTTTTGACGTCCTGGGTGGCTGAAAAGTTTCACTTGGGGATTTTCGGACATGGGAAACTCATTGCCGATGTTGGGTTTGCTCTGTGACCCATGGTTCCATGGGTACGGGGGTATGGCGCCACCAAGGTTCGGGGTCAGAGAGCAAAATAAAGGTTTTTTTACCTCTTTTTATTACCCTCGACATAAGCAAGATTATTTTTTTATCTTAATTTTTCGCATTTTTTTTCTCTGGTTGGGTTTATTTCATAGTAAACTGACGAATGCCGATGCCTCTTTTTTGGTTTTCGATTACGGCATCGGTTCATGGAGTTTCAGGCATGGCACCTCCGTGATTCCTCGACCCAAAATTCGAAGATTTGTTCTGACGTCCTGGTAGGCTGATAACTTGCACTTGGGGGTTTTGGGTCATGGGAAACTTATTGCCGTTGTTAGTTTTATTCTAACGCGCGGTATTGTGTGATATCCACATCGACGTATGTTATCGAGAGCTGATTGGCTGTACACGCAAAAGGCGTAGGTGTACCTATGCTTCACTACTTTCTGCAATATTGATAGAGTTACTAGTATCCATTGCATTCATTTCCCAATATCTTTTGTAGCAGTGCTAATACTTTAAATAAAACCTAATCATCGCCTTCGAACATCTCATCTCAAAGAACGACCAGATGGGCGATGTTCAAACGTTTATGATCGGCGCAAATTGTTCGTCGTTCGGCGGTCTTCAACCAGAGCTTTATATTATTCAGTTGAAACTTGAAGAGCTTTTCGATTCTCGTGTACGGGTCCGCGAAATTGACGAAAATGTCGATACGCCGGTAGCTGACAAAATATTCTGTGTTAAGATATGGAATGGCGCTTCAGCCAATGCAAAAGTTAGTAATATATTGTACTAAATACTTAGTGGCAAGTATGAATTTGTTGTTTCGCAATATAATTTAGTGATATGTGTATGGGACAGTGGTTGTCGGCGCATACCCCACAATCATTAGTTAGCATGCGTGAGCACTCCTGAGTCGCATAATTTTCTTAAGCATGAGACTCAGGCTAAGGTACTTCAGTAATAATATTGTTTTCGACTCTGCAATTCCTCTATAATTATGTTTACCACGCCATAAAATAAAGTTGAAGAGGGATAGACCAAGTCTAGTTTTATGTAGTTTAATTTAGAATTATTAAAACTACTATTATTGATATGAATCTTCATTCTTGATATACCACATGACATTTTCCCCGAAGATTCGGATAATGACAAACCATATCCCTGTCCACCACTAAATCTAAGTTTTAATGTGTCATAATTTCCGGTAGCGGATATTTTTGATGGCGGTAGGCCTCGTTTTTAGTGGTCTAATGGGTTACGAAATATGTCATAATGATCTGACTCTTATGAAATCTAATGTATTTAGAGCAATGTATTAGTTAGGACTTTATGGTTCGTTTACGTTGTCTAAATTTGCTTAAGCAGGTTGTAGCGAAATGTTAAACAAAATAAATGGCAAAAAATTAAATAATATCTTGAATGCTTTTAAATTAAAATAGGCAATCCTAACCTTATTTTAATTAGAAAAATAAACAAAACAAATTGTTCAAGGTTACTTGCTATAGTGGTATCACAGATGTCGCCTATGGTTATTCTCTTTCTGATTGATTTAGGGCTAAACTATAAACCATTGCCATTATACGGAACTCTTTATCCATTGGAAACTACTATCTACATAACAATTGATTATGAATAATCTTCTTGGTCTCGTTTTGTAGAACAGGGAAGCCCTTTGCAGACGCACGTTACTCGTCATTCTGGTTGTTACCTGTGTTGTAGAATACACTCACATTTCAAAAATTTGTGCTCTACAAGTCCCTAGTTATTGAAAAACTAAGTGAATTTGGGTAAAAAAATTGCGAACCATAAACAAAATTGAATTGTATTTTAGTCAAAAACATTATCACTCCTACGGAACTGATATTTTCACAACACAATCTATTTTTGCCTGCTAATGGGCGTGTTACAGGTTGCAAAATCATGGGAGGCTACTGAATTAATAAGAAGTATTGTGTTTTTGGAGCTCAATGTGTGAGCAATAATATATTTTGATTTTTTTCATAGGACTACTTCGTTGCTGTCTACCAACCGGAAGAAAAACTATTGCTTGAATATCCGGAAATAATGAATAGCTTTATATTTGTTGACGAACGTTGGATGTATGCTATTGAAAAACATTTCTTGGTTAGTTATAGCTCATGGCCAACCTTAAATTTTATATGTATAAAATCTTTCCAGGAAAATGTATATTATCCGCGAATTATCTGAACTGGAACATTGTTGAATCTAGTTATATATAGTTGCAGACAAAAGTAAGTCGCATAATGTGCTATATAAGGGAGTACGCAGACGGACATAACTGCATTCGTTCGGCTTCAGACGAAATTGTGTCTGCGTTTCCTTTATGCCGTGACAGATGTTGAAATATTATTTGTGGTCAGCAATGGTGATTTCATTTCATAGTCTAAGCTGCTAACGTCAAAAAGGTGCGTTCTACGGCTTGACAATATGATATGGATGTTGTGTACAACAGTAAGCTATGGAACAATTGACTTGGTGTCATGGCGCCCAACCGACTATGGTATTCTAAATGACTCGACAAGGTATGCTTAGAGTTGCAATAAATTATTTCTCTAATTGACGCGACTGTACCCATTACCGGTATAATAAATTGTTTTGCATGTTTATGCCACCAATTGATTCAACGATGCTGGTAATTTGTGCAAGCATTTAGTGTGCGGTTATTGACTGATAAACTTACATACTGTTCAAAATAGTAATGTTCTTGGGGACAGGACTGGTCATTTCCTTATTCGCCTAATATTGATGGATGTATTCCTATGGTCAGTGCACGGTGGTGATTTAATTTTAAAACATCAGAATCACCCTGTTTGCGAACTGCGAGGTGTATCCAATATAGGCTGGTTCGATGAAAATTGACAGTACCTTCTTATTTTAAGTCCTGTAAAGACAGCTCACATTTGGTTTTACATGGCACTCCAACAGCATTCTTTATTGAGACACCTAAGTCATAACATCTTATGTAAGAAGCTTGATTTCATTAAAGTTTTCGCTCACCTCAGTCAAAGGTTTAGCTATATAATTTGCACGTGCTCATTCACTGATCTACAAGTGTTGCAAATATGAAAACATCTGAATTATCGGAGGTACAATGAAGCCGAAATCTTGGCACTAACTGCGGCCACTGATAGTTAGTAATTTGTGTTAGTCTTTCCCTACACCGAATCTATTCTGTTTCATTGTGTTCAATTAAGGTATAGCGGACTGTGGTTTATACTGTAATGATAGATAATGAGCTGACTGGAGAGGACTCTTTTCACGTTATTTGGCTTTGAAACTTTTGTTCAGATCTCTGCTAGGTTCTCCAGATCAGAAATGAAAAACGAGTTAAGAAAGAGCTTTGTGCGGTTAGCTGTCAGTTTGCTAGATGCTGTAGATGAACGAAGACCGCTCTTCCTGCATGAGAAGAGGCCTGAATGTTAATCAGCGTGAACTAAACTAGTATCTCGCAAGCGAGTGGAAATGCAGCGTGCGTGGTCGCTAAGAAATATTCCATGCTTCAATTATTGCTTTATTGGCATATCTGGTTGTCTAAATTACAAAATGCTGGGTACCCAAATGCACTCAGTGATTCGAAAAACCAACGTTTTGTGAATGGGTCGGCCAGCCCTAAATCAGCCACATCCCACTGAAAGGACTCGATACTTCAACAACAACTCTCCGACACAATACCATGGTATTCAACGTGCTTGAAACCCTGTATAAGGATGATTTGATCTCACAATAGCATTCCACAGACGCAAAAAATGGTGTTGTATGGGAATAGGTCGGCAGACCCTAACACACCCCATATCCCTGTAGTGAGATACCATACAGCAACAACGTCTTTCTGCCGGCAATATCATCGTATCCAGCGTGCTTGAAAACGGTATACGGATCATACAGCAACCACAGGTCTTCGACAACAATATAGTTGTATTAATCATGCTCGAAAAGCTATATAAGGATGGCGTGACGCTCGTATCCCGCTATAACGTCAGAAAGCAAAAAAAATGATATGTGAAAATGGACCGACATAACATATTTGAACCCATAGCGGCCAGAGGAGTCGCCTGTTAAAAAGGTTGTAGTTCTTGATAAATTGATTTCGGAAGCGAAATCTCTATCGTTTTTCGCTTAAACGTTTTTCTCTGCGTAACCTCTATCTCGTGATGTATATAGGTAACGAAATATTGATATTAAGATGGTCAAATTTAAAAAAATATGACCCTTGACCACTTTGGGGCTCATTTTGAAGCTGAAGTTGTGATCGACGGGCACATATAGATTGAATTTGTGATCAAATAAAAAACTTGTAAAGATGCCTCTATCCAGTGATGAGTTATTATCTCCACAGATGCACAAAAATAAATTTTAAGATTTTTACCGCTAGCAAAGCTATAGGTGGAAACTCCGCTCGCTTATATCGTTTCTTTGCAATAAGCAAAGACTGAAAGTATTCATTATTGGCATAGCACTTTAATGTTAAAATTTTTATTTCTGCTTTGTCAAAACTCAGTTTTTGCAGGGTTTGTGTGAGAGTTGTTAGATGTAACTGTAAACCGCAGTTGCAGAGCTTCTGTGAGAAACTACTCTAAGGTTAATTGCTCTTTATTAGGTTTACCAAGCATGTAATTAAGACTAGTATCTCGCAAGCCAGTGGAAACGCATCGAGCCCGGCATCTACGAAATATTCCAAGCTTAAAATATTACCTAAATCAACTCAATCATGCTAAAATCCAAAATTCGACGTTTCGTGAATGGGTCCACCATCACTAAACGAATCCTTGGAAGGATACCATACAGCTATAACAGCTCTACGACGGCAATGCCATTGTATTCAGTTATATGCCTATAAACATATTATTATATAAGAATGTTTTGTCGCTCGCATCCCGCAATAACACGCACAAAAGCAAAAATGTGCTCTGTGAGAATAGGTCAGCAGACCCTAAAACACCCCATGTCCCCGTATAAGGATAATATACAGCAATAACAGCTTTCAGACGCCAGTGCGATCGTATTAAGCGTGCGTGAAAACATATATAAGAATGTTTTAACGCTCCCACCCCGCAATAACATAGCACAAAAGCAAAAAAAAGGTCTGTGAGAATAGGTCGGTAGACTCTAAAACACCCCGTACCCCCGTGGAATGACATCATACAGCAAATATAGGTCTTCGACAGCAGTCAGTTGCATTAAATTGGTCGAAAACTTATATAAGGATGTCGTCATGCGCGTACTCCGCAATATCATGTCAGGAAGCAAAAAACGGTGTTATGTGAAAATGGGTCGATTTGGACCCATAGCGGTCTAGGGAGTCACCTGCCAGAAAATGATTTTCAGGAAAGTTGTGGCGTTTGATGAGCTGTTTTCGGAAGATGTTCTCCGTTTTTAGCTACGAAGTCTCTATCTCAATATATAGGTCGCGAAAGACAGATACTCGAATGGCCAAATTTAAGAAAATGCGACCCTTGATGTCTTTGGGGCCCATTTTGACCGGGAAGATGTTGTTGGCGGGTTGATCTTCCAATAGTACACGGAATTTGTGATCAAATAAAAAATTTGTGAAGATCCGGTTATCCGGTGATCAGTTATGATATCCACAGATGGACAAAAATTGTTTTTTATGATTTTGCCGCTAGCCAAGCTATAGGTGGAAACTCTGCTCGCTTCAGTCGCTCCGTTTCAAACATAGCCACGTTTTCTCTGGTATGTGACAGCTTCCGATTTCTCCCTCTGTCCTGGAACACTGTAAAGCATCACTGCCTATCAAGGTTTTTTGGGTCCACAGATGGGTCTGGACGCAAATATTTTTAAGTTAACCCAAAAATTTTTTGCCGGACCCGCGCTGGACCCAGGGCAGTTTCGGATTCGAAGACACAGGGTTTGCTAATAAATTCTATTACAAAGAGCAGGCTTTCATCCGTTCGTGCTTATATGTGTACAGTTGCCTGATGCTGGTTTCATGTATGGCCCTAATCCTTTATCCTGGCTTCGGACAGGCAGAGATTAATTTATGTATTTGCATTTACGTAATAAGGTAAAATTGCGTTTCCTAATTACGTTTCTTTATAGTGTAACAAATCTGTGAAATTCTCAAGCCAAAAATTGTAAGCCTGGAACCCCAGCGTTTAAGGTCTGGACCCAAAAGAAATTTGCTGAACCCAGGGTCTGTTTTGCAAAAACCTGCAGTGTCTATACGTAATTTCCTGTATCCATTTCCTTCTGCCATCCTCTCTGAATCATAATCCCATCTAAGGGTATCAAGCATTAGACCTAGTGAACTTGAAAAATGTATGGGTAATTTTCCTGCAAGGCGACAGCCTGGTTGCATTTTAGTTCTACCTGTTTGCTGGAAGTAGGGAATGCTCAATACAATATGTGTAACGTGTTTTTGAACTAGTCGCAGCAACTACTATGGCCAAAGGCTCTGTCTTATACAACGAAAAACTCTGATTTCTCTGGCAACAGCTTAATGGTCTGTCTGTACGATCAGTATAGATATCACTAGCTAACATAACTCATGTGTAATCGCTGCTATCAAGAGTTCATAATGCCTTTTGAGAAGAGTATGACATTTCTAGCCATAATATATAAACGCGTCGAGCATGACGCGAACCGTTTCACCAGTATTCCCTAATTGCCGGAGCTAAAGCCTCCTATTTAAAGCAGGAGTATTGTACCATCGACAAAACTTGTCTCGCCACACCTCCTTTTTAATTTTTATTATTTTTTTTTGAGTAGGGGATATTGCATAAGGCTAAAATTTTAGTTCAACTTACGAGGTATTTTGGGTAAAGTGAGCCCACACTAGTAGTTGGACTACATTTTCGTTGATACCAGCAAGAACACCATAAGCTTGAGGTGTTATATCTCCTGGGAGCCGTGGGCGAAACGGATCGCGTCATTGCCGGTTCATTTATATAGTGACGGTAAGAAGTGCCTTAATTCTGTTAACTCATGATGAACTGTTGCTGTTATCAGGTTAAGTTTTTGTTTTAAGTTAAACTGGTAGTATGAAGTTACATGATTTTACGTTACAACAGGTCCATATCGAAATTCTCCGTAGCATGAATATGGTTCAGATCTCTGGCACCCTGGCCAGTACGACCAATGCCCGGGATGAGCTTGCCGAAGTTATCAACAGTTTCGATCGGTATGAGTCGAAGGCAAACGAGGATCTTAGCTCTGAAATTACTCGAGATGCATTGCTACGATGTTTGAAAAGGGAGTCGATTGGAACACTTATGGATGTTGATACTTGCAAGTAATATAAAAAAGGAATCAAAAATATTCATTGTTTGGTCCGAAAAATTAAACTAGCAGTGAAATATACATTTTTAGACTTAAAAATATCAAAATGTACCGTAAATTTTATTATATAAATTATGCTAAGTACTGCATACGAAATATATACATTGTAATATAATATTAATATACCTAATAGCTGTTGCTAAATTGTTATTGCATGTATACTTGTTGCTCAATACTATTTGAATTTTCTATTAGCAGGAACTAAATATTTAAGTTGCGAAAAAATTCTAAGGGCAATAATTTTACGGACGTTGTTTAAAGAGAGCGAGCCGTGTTACGCGAAGATTCTTTTAGTTCGTCCTATCAAATTACGGCAAAATATTTTATATACCGGTTATATATAAAGCGTCTAATTTGATGTAACGATTATTACATGTAATAATTATTTGCTGGTATCTGCAATATTTTAAAGTGCCTACTTTTGACACACCAGGCAATATATACTTGTTATGTAACTTGCTTTTGCTATGGTGTTTTGCAAGAACTGGTTTAGTATTTTGCTTGTTTTGAATATATTTAATTTTCTCACTATTGCCCTGCGTTTACACCTAATACCATAGCGTGACTATTTTTGTGTTGTGGTCAAACACGACGAATAGTAGTCCGAAATTTTTGTAACTTAAGTATTACGATGTGTAAAAAGCATAATAATTAGTGAATACAAATTGCTCGTCGGTTGATACATAATTTTTGATGCTCTAAACTATCACGCTAGTCCAAACACGAACTGTATGTATATTTTTTATCAACCTGTGTCTGAAGTGTTTTGTTTTCAGTTTGCAATGCCAACATGTGATTATCCATATTTCCAGGTCGCTGCCTCCAACTACAATCAGAATGTTGGTCAAATGGCTACGGTGGAAGAAAGGACGTGCTGATATCACAGATTCGGAACTAGTTACCGAAACCCTAGCCCCTTTTTACAGGTCTGATGTTAGCCAACTTACTGCATCGTTTAATACCCAGTCCAGTAATGAAAACTACAATGCTTCAGATATCGGGTCTTATGCCTCTATAGCAAAACAGGAGCTACAACAAGTTGAATTTATGGCTGAAATCGCTAGCCAAACATCAAAGAAAGCAGATAGTAATAACAAGAAGCAAACCACGTCGGATACCGCGAAACAAATTGGTAGCACCAGCTATGTAAATACGTCAGATCATAAGAACAGTTCAAATGGTTCAGCAAACGTTTCTTCTGAGGCAGAAAAAAACGAGCCTACTTTCGGTGCTACGACAATAATAAATGACACGGGTCCTACTGAAAGATATGAAAACCTTATTGCAATTCAGAATGAGAAACACAGTGTAGCAACCGGTCTTGTCCCACTCTCATTCAGTGATGGTGATAGCAATAGCGGAGATAACACTGCAGCATCTGGATTGAATTCTAAGATCGATGACTGTAAACCTCTCGTTACAACAGACAATAAAATCCCGGTCAACGAGGGTATTTCCAGGTCAGCTTTTGGAGAGCAAGAACAACCGAGTTCCACTGCGAATCGCCTTGGACCGATTGGTGGCAACGATCCCGATGTCGCACCATCTTCTGTCGGTACGTTTCAGATACGATTATTATTTATTTGTTAGTCGCATTTTTTTGAAAATAGCATTTCGTTTGCTTCTTGGTTTAGCATTTACAAGTCCTAGCCTCAAATGGGTGCAGTTCGTTCGAGTAGCGGGAAATTTTGTTCCAAAGCTGCTCTAATGTCATTTAACACGTTCGAAATTTTTAGACGACATTGCTAAATCTAAATGTCATGATGTTGTTCGCGGATTGAATTTTCATGGTGAGGATGAGTCCATACACAAAGGCCGCTTACGACGTGTACCGCTGTTTATAATTGCAATGTTTGCATTATTGAAACGAAGCGTACTATGATTGGTCCAAGTTACTAAATGTATTCTGATCTTTGCTATTTTATACCGCATTAATAATACCGGAACTATTAAAATTAGAGCTTGGACTTTTTAAAAATACAGACACCTATATCACAAGCTGTAGAAAAATTTAAAACCGACCAGAGATCACAAGTTAAATTTTGTTTCCCGGCCTAAACGGAAACATTGGTTTCGAGTTTGTACCCCAACTGTTTTTACATAGTAACCACACAAACGGCATGAGTCCGACACACACCGTACGTCGTAAACCATTTTCTTAAACTCTTCTAACCTGAAATTTTTATATTCGACAATGTATTGGGGATTTGTGTGATATGAATTGTGTGAGCCTGAAGACCAATGGCTATGGCACCCGTAATACTAGTATCTCGCAAGCAAGGGTCAAACGGAACTAGTGTCGCTTCATTTATAGTTGATTCATGTTAGTTTCGAGATAATCTCACTACTGTATCTAACATATATGCACCGGAAACCTATACATGACTTTCTAAATTCTCTTCACGCTATATAATCAAACAAATAGAATCATTGAGCGGAGCTCGGCGAAGCCGGGCGAAGCGTTTTTATTTTCTGTCTGGAAGTAAAAAGGTCGATGTCCGTCCGTTCGCTCGTTCGTTCGTTCGTTCAGTCCGACGGATCTCAAGAACCACTGAACCGATTTTAAAAAACTTTTTTTTGTTTGAAAGCCTATCATGTCAGACTGTGCCCCTGATATTTGGGATTAAAAAATTTTGAGTGGTTAATTAGTAATTAGCTAATTAGTTAATTTTGTGCAGCTAAAATAGAGAATTTTGCAATATTTGTATTATTTATTGAAATAGAATCGTTTCGATCACACCATTATAGGGTTTTTTGGGTCGAAGATTTCAAATATAATATTTTTACCAATGATAAAGCCCTATGCAATGTAGTTACAAGAACATAAAATCGAGTACATTCGTAATGCCACAGCCCAAGCTCCGCTCACAAATGTAGTTCCACTACCGACTAGTCAACTTTTGTCTTCGATTCCAGGTAATCAAACCATCCTGTTCAGGGTTCCGAAAAATCAGTATAATGCATTTTTAATGCCTTGCACGCAATACATAACCAAACAATTTAACGCTATCTATTCTGGGTATCGGTTTAATCGACCTAAACCTATTGGAAATCTCTGAAAAGACATGAAATATACATGTATTCATGCTGAACTGTAGATAGCCGAGATCGCGTGATATGGGCTGCGAATCACGTTTTACTCGCATCGTTAGATTTGGAAAAGAACCCTTAAAACCATTTGTACTAGTCAGTAGTGGAACTACATTTGTAAGCGGAGCTTGGGCTGTGGCATTCCGAATGTACTCAATTTTATGTTCTTGTAACTACATTGCATAGGGCATAGGGCTTTATCATTGGTAAAAATATTATATTTGAATTCTTCGACCCAAAAAACCTATAATGGTTTGATCGAAACGATTCTATTTCAATAAATAACACAAATATTGCAAAATTATCTATTTTAGCTGCATAAAATTAATTAATTAGCTAATTACTAATTAACCACTCAAATTTTTTTAATCCTAAATATCAGGTGCACACTCTGACATGATAGGCTTTCAAACAAAAAAAGTTTTTTTAAAATCGGTTCAGTGGTTCTTGAGATCCGTCGGACTGAACGAACGAACGAACGAGCGAACGGACGGACATCGACCTTTTTACTTCCAGACAGAAAATAAAAACGCTTCGCTCGGCTTCGCGAGCTCCGCTCAATAACTGTTTATACATTGTATTTTAACATGAATAAAAATAGTGTATATTGTGTATATACATGTATATCTGCTTATCGAATAAAGGTATCGGTATTGTAATATTGGTCTCAGTATCGTCTATCGGTATTTTTTATATCGGACAAGTCCTGATTAAAATACTTTAGTAGCTTTTTATTTTTTATTATGTACATTGGTTAAAGTACAGAGATAATTAATTGGCGGAAATCCCAGATGATATACAAATATACAAAATGCTTTTCAATTAATTTATTAAATGCGATAAAATTGCATTACTTGCTAGCTAGTTAGGCAATTGTTGTACATATAGGCAGACGTTGCCTATTTTTACTTATGTTTTCATAGTTTTAGAAGCGGTTTCATTGGGTGCTACAGCAACAGCATCGACAATCTTAACGAAAGAGGTAAATAGAATACACCAACAGATACAAGAAATGGCGGCTTGCAGTTCGCCTGTAATTCGCTCGAATATGCAGTTTAATAACGGTCACTTTTCATTTTCAAACTAATTTGATAAATATGGGACAAAGTCAATTTTAATTCGACATGTGATACATTATTTGGCATAACCATTTGAAGCGATAAATCCACTTGAATGGTACGATTGACAAAGCTTTTCAAAGTGACAAAGCCAATTTGAGCTGGATAATTGATACAATTAACCAGACTATTTGAAGAGATAAAGCCGATTTGAAATCGGTAACTGACAAATTCCATAGAAAGTGATAAAGTCAATATGTAAATGACAATTTTGCAATCGGCAAAGCCAAACTACACCCACAGTTGACAAGTCCCAAAAGGAAACATCACTTTGCAAGTCATACCTTTAGATAAACATGTAATTGATTAATATGACGTATATACATGATAAAATCACTATTACCAAGAGAGCATTAGGGAAGAGTATGACACTTCCCTGCACTCACATAGCCCGTGTTTGATTATACGGCGTGTTCGGCCTGACCTGCCCCCCAGTTTCTGGGGGCGGGGGTAGCTTGGACCCCGCCCCAGTTTTTTTTTGGAGGGGTCGGTCGGATACCCTAATTTATGGGGGTGGTCCGACCGACCCTTCCCCCCAAAAAAAAAACTGGGGGGTGCGACCTACCCCTCAGAAACTGGAGGGTCAGCCCGAAAACGCTCATATCATCAAACACGGGCTAATATTTGAGTGCAATGAAGTGTGGTACTCTTCCCTAATGTACTCTTGCTATTGCTATTAAGATTTAATTGTAATTACGTTTTAGAAATTTGTATTTGTGGTGACAGTAGTAGCTTATTTTGACATTCATATATTATGTGTAATCTGATTATCATTATACCAATTGTTAGTCTTACTTATTGTAATTTCAAGTTTAAGTAGTTCCATTCAGGCTACTTTTGCAGCGAGATGTGGGCGGAAGGTTAATGTTACGTTGTGTTAGCGATTCACTTTCTTTATTGTTGTAATTTGCTTGGCGGATTTTTTTCGGCTTAATTTGATTTTTTTTCATTTTCGAAGTCATGACGTTCACAATAAATTATAGATGCTATTTGAAGTCGCTCAAAGAATGGTGAAAATTAAACAATTTCTTGATCGAGCAAAATTTTAATGATGAGGAATAGACTTAATTAATAATTCATATTTCAGCTCAGTAACGTTTATGATTTTTGAGATTATGTTGCATTTGTAGCAATATATTTCAAATGTTATTTTATATAGACATATAAACTATATAATTCGCAGTTTATTTTTTTCGTGGATAATCATGCACTGATTTTTACTGACAAAAGCCTCAAATGAAATTTATTAACGTCGAATCATTTCGAATTGACTTGATATGAAACACAAATCATTGTTTAGAAAATAATTGTTTAAAAGACAAATAATTATATCAACTGGATATCTGTCACCTCACATAACAGAAAACTCTCCTATTCGGTCATTTTGTTGCATAAACGTAAGTTTTAGCTAATTTACAGCTGCATTTCGGAGATTCTGCGCCGAAGGCTGTGTCAATTTCTGACACGATAAACAACTACTAGCCAAAGCAGAATTGCTAAATATGTCAATAAATTACCTACAACTAAAGGACATTATACAAGAAAGTTTTGTGTATGCGATAATTTTCTATTATATGACATGGCTATATACCACAAATCACATTTATGAACATCGAATCATTTCGGAATAGCTGTGGTACTTATGAAAAATAGACCAGTAACTCGCAAAGTAAGGAGTTAAACGGAGCGAGTGCGGGTACAGTGCACTTAGTTATCATGGCTCGTTCCAAATTGAGCTGCCTTAGCCTTTTCAAAGCACCACGTCACCAATTATATACAGTGATACATCAATAACAACGCTACGATAACCGTAATTATATATAAGAGCCCGAGGACTCTCAATTTCTTCCTGTAATGACAAAACAGTCCAAAACTCTAAATTTATAGATCATAAATGTTAGCAAAAATCATAACGTTAGCAGTGCTATTTTACGTTGTAGGCCTCAACATTTGCCCTATTACATGCATATCACACAAATATAATTGCTTTTATCGCATTCACCAACCCAAAAACCTGTAAACACGTTCTAATGACATACAACGATCTGTATTGTTAAAGTGGCGAGTGAAAAGTGAAGAGCGGCAGTGAAAAAATTTGACTGTTGTTGGTGCCAAAATTCGCCAAATTTTGTTCCCGCGTCACCCAGCGGTAATAATAATTACTCAGTTGAGGTTTAGAACAATGAAACCACTGTATTGACGCAATAAATAACCCTATGATTCCATCGTTCACTCACAACACGCAAATACATACGTATTTTGTAAAATTAAAAAAATACTTTTTTGGGCGAGGGATATTTTTTAAATTTTGGCTATTAGTTCGAAAATGGCTACTCTGGTAAAAATTTAAGCTGTACGAGCAATATGAGCTGTAGCTCTCGATGAGAGTGGTTTCTATTTTTCTATCCGATGTCTCTGGCAAGAGGTATTACCTAAAATATTGTATGGTCCCACAATGGCCGAAATCAACTCTCCAATTGGTTTTGTAAAAATTTGGGTAGTACATCATGGGACAGCGCAAATACAAAGCTGGGTGCACAATTACACTTACGCGTCAAATAAAAATGTTTGCGAAAGTACACCAAGCTGATGAAGAGCTTTGCGACAAACAGACGGAGAAAAAATAACCTTCTCTTCATTGGACGCTATTTGAGGAAACTTCGTTTCAACGACTGTCCAGCTGTATCAGATAGATTTCCATTACAGAAAAATACATCCTATACCGACATATTCTTGCATTAACATAGGTTGTGACTAATCGGTAGTTAGTTACATTTTCGAAATCCTGCACTGAAAGAATACACAACTACTAACCTAGCTAATTTTTGTATTGGATGTAAACTAGTCTATATATCAACTTCTGACACTATAAACGAACAGAATTTCTGAACTTACTATAACTGTCGATTAATTACTATCAAACAACTACTATGCTCCTATAAAGCCTGAACACCAAATTTCAGCTACTCTGGTCTGCCATCCTATTCGATCCCCTTTGAACGTTGAATCGGTCTGCCTCCCTACTGATGCACCCCGGTGTGCGAGGTGCCGTTCATAAGCCAGTACATACAACAAAATTTTTGTATATGGGGTATTTTGCTTATGTGTCGTGACTGGATAACACAATGACGCTTTGCTATATGTAAATGTAAAAAGTAATGATTTGAACTGAAACATGTAATTACTTACTATGTTGAGTTGCAGCACAAAACAGAATTTCAGCAAGCCAATATATTATTCAATGAAACTAAAAATACTTATTTTATATCAATTCGGCTGCCTCGTTAAACCGACCGAGGTTAAAAACGCTTTAAGCGAAATGTTATACATTAGCGATACTGCTTTATGTGCTGGAAGTCATGAAAATAACAGCTACACACAGCCACATGTTTTTTCGAAAATTCGATAACTTGAAATGTCACAAAACCAATAATGGATATTTGCCGTCTCACCGGGTAGCTTTGACTGACGGTCTTCTGAATGAAACCTTTCGTATAGACCGAGCTGTTATTTGGAAGCTGATTGGCAAAGTGTCACAGCGCCATACTAAGGTGTTTGAATTATTGATAAATCGGGTTCCATTCTGATACAGTGATGAGTTGGATATTTGCGTAAGAAATCAATTTTTCGCTTAAAACCTATTAATTAGCTAAACACAAGGCTATGGCATTTCTCAAACAGTAGATGACAATATTCTAAAGTTTGTATATCTTGTTTCATAAAACTAAGCTTATTAGACTATGTGCTACTGAATTTATAGACTATTGTCACTACTGCAAGAACTAAACTAAGGACAGATGCAAACTTCAAACTGGGCCAAACTGATTTGCTGATCAAGGAACAAATTACTTTCCTCGATTGCGATGAATAAATCTTCGACAAGCAAAACAACTGGACGTCTCTTGTTACAAGCAACCCTTTGCCGATCTGAGTGGTGTTCATTGACACCCTTCCATCTGTAAAGCTGTGAAATGTAAAATTTTTAGACTATTGTCACTACTGCAAGAACTAAACTAAGGACAGATGCAAACTTCAAACTGGTCCAAACTGATTTGCTGACCAAGGAACAATTTACTTTCCTCGATTGCGATGAATAAATCTACCACAAGCAAAATAACTGGACGTCTCTAGGTACAAGCAATGCTTTACCGATCTGAGTGGTGTTCATTGACACACTTGCATCTGTAAAGCTCTGAAATGTTAAATTTTTCAGTTCTGGGTGAGTGCTACAACTTCTTAGAGAATAAAGCTGATGAGACTTATAACATGTAATAGTTATTGTTATCTGTAATATCAAAGAATGGTATGCATACTATTAACCATAGTCGAAATATATAAGTACCAGATACGGCGATCTACCGGTTGTCTGAAAATTATTACTTTAACCACAGATCAGATAAAAATTGGGTATATGAGCATGCTCTTTCAATGAGTTCACCATTAGTTTGAATTTTGCATCTTAGGTTTTACTTTTGTTTAATGTTTTGAATGTCACACCGAAGATTGTAGTCTTAACCCAGTCGGTAAGTAATCATATTATGCTTATACAATTTTTATTTCACACGTGGCAATAATTCCTAGCAAAATGTCATAACACTTCAAATGGAGGTTTAATGTTGACACCTATTAATCAACTTTGACAACATAATAGTGTTAAAACGTTGTTCACAGTGCTACAAATTCTTAAAATCAAATATGACTCAAAAGGTTAAAGCTCATCAATGTACCAAATTTACATTTAGTAGCAATAGCACGTATAAAATACTACAGAAATAAGTGTAAGTTTCTAACCGGCTGGCAGATCTGTTGTCTATCGGTGAAACTACTAAACGGAGACCAAGTTGGTGTGCTAAAATAGTAATGATTACAAAGATGAGCAGGGAAAGCTGTAGTTTTTAATAGCGCATGCAGGTACAGTTATAATCAGAATTAAGTGCTCAAAAAACTATCGAAGTTTCATTCGATTTCGATCGTTTGTGTTTAAACGAAAATCGATCGTTTAAATAAAGTCGATTAATTTAACGAATTTTGATTACGTCAAAATAAAAAAATATTTTAATAAGAAATGTTACTTCTTTTGGTTTAACGAAGTAACTGTAGTTTGTTTCCAATTTAATACTAAACAAGCTTGTGCGACAAAACTGACCTCACAAAATGGCAAGCGCCAATTGTGATTCATACTGCAGTTTGTAATGAGGTAGCTTCCACATTTTCGTTAACAAATAAAACAAATATTTTGTTAAGCTAATACAAATAACGTAAAATCCACAAAGTTCAACAGAATATTCGAGATCTAAATACTGCTCCAATTGTATCGAATCGCAACCTATTTAGAAAATTTGGAGCTGTTTCCAATCTTGACTGTTTGGACGAATCCAAGTCTCGAACACATGTGAATTCTGCCATATTAGACCTATTTTTAATTCAATTGTTTTGTATAATACGTTTTAAGACTGATCAACGGTTATAGTTTTACTTATAGGTAAAATAGACAGTGTTATATACGAAAACTGTATCTAATTTGGTAGTAACTAATTGACAGTTACATTTCAGTATTTCTGTTTGTTTAGTGGTTGTTTCATGTCAGATATTGACATTATAGAGTACGTTCATGTAAAAACACCTTGTTTAAAAGTTGTGTCGTGTCCGACGTCGGCATAGACTTAGGTGCAAATTTTATGAAAATGCAAATAATTCTCTATTAGTATTACAACCTACGTTTATGCAAGATAATGCTCGTATAGGATTTTTTCTGTAATATATAGTGACGTGGTTAGATATCCATCAGATATAAGCCGGACAGTTGTTTATTTTTCATATACATCACAGCTATTCCGAAATAATTCGATGTTAATAAATCTGATTTCAGATTTGATCATTTTGATGGTTTTATAGAAATCTGGTTCTGGGCTATAATAATGAGTATCGACGAAAAAGGTATTGATTGAACTGTTTATTATAAAAGTTACATAATTATACGTAATAGTTTAGGATATATTACTACAAATGTAATGACAGACGCTCATAAATCAGGATTGTTACTGAACTTAATTGTTAATTATTAATTTAATCTATTTGCTCAACCATCAAATAAGTTTCTTAAGTCATCTGGTCTAGTCGTGTAAAGTGGACAGATGCTAAGTTATACATTCTTATTTAGAATGACAAAGCGGCAAACGGTAGTGAAGTTGCCGAACTGTCAAATCCTCGCACAGTTGTAATTGACGGAATGAACGTGGCGTATTTGTAAGTCTAAAATAATACATTAATTATGGTTAACATTGTTTTGAGCGTTAATGCGTACAATGACTAATGTATTACAGGAGCAATTTTTGCATTACGTTAAAAACGTCTCCATTCTTCTTTTAATAGTGTGTTGTAGAGGTGAGAACGGGTTGAAAATTTTCGGCCGGCCCTTGCCCGTTGAAAACGAGGTTGGCCCGGACCGGAGCTGTAACGCTAGTGCTCGGCCTGTTGTATGGGCAGGGCCGCGAACCGATATTCTCGCCTCTAGTTACTTTAAAAACGTACTCTTCTTTTAATAGTGTGCTGTATTCTTATGTAAAAACTTATTCAGGTATTGCTGAGCAATTCTTACATTAAAAACGTCTATACACTGTTTTAAAGACAGGGGCCATACACTTTTTAATTCGTGGGGTACTAACTATGAACTTGAAGTCAAGAAATGCATGTCGCATCGGTGTTCGAATATTAGTCATAAAATATTGAAAACTGTTCTCTGATCTAGTGGAATGGACGCCTAGGTTTTAACTCAATGTTAGGCGTAATTTAACGTGATTTATTTATTCTTATTGCACAAAGCACGTACTCACTAAAACAACTTCACAATTTTCTTGACATGGCACGCTCCAAAGCATATTCGCGTATATTTGTAGGATCATTTCTAATTTATTACATTATGAGGTTTTCTGAATGTTCTATTACGACACACTTTAAACATAGTGATAATTGTAATAGGAAAAGTTTTTTTATTTTTTTGTGTCTTGTCAACTGATATTATTTATTTTATAATTATTATGTTTACTACTATTATATAATTATTATTATTTATGTTATTATCAGGGAATAACCGGAACCAGCAACCGGAACCGCTCATTTAAACCGGATCCGGAGCTGGAACTGGAAACTGGTCTTCGAAACTTATAAGTAAAACGGATGAAAGAGGTAATGAAGGTACAGTACATTTAAAATATATTAAAAATAACTTCTAACATTAAACTTAATGTAATGCGATGGCATTATAGCCTCTCTGAAACTTTGAAGAGACTGAGGAAGCTAATAATGTTTAGTTATCGATCAATGTTGGTTTTTGGATCTCTAGAGCAAAAAATGTCTTTCACTACACAGCCCTGTGTAAATTGCGTCAAACTGAACGTGCTTGCAACTAAACATACTTGCATGGAGTGTAGACTAAGCACTTGCGCTATGCCTAAAAACGCGTACTTTTACTACACATAGGTTTTTTACATGTTATTCTGTAAGCAACTTGAAATTAGTGGCTTATATAGTTCTAAAAGAAAATAAGCGAAGGTAACTATAATTTTCTGATCAGTGGTCAGAGACATTGTTTAAGCTACTGTTGGGCAACCAGTTCCTGTCAGCTAGATGATAATGATGATAACCTTCTGATAAGAATGCTATAAAAGAGTCAAACTGTTATAGTACTCGGACAGTTTCAATAAATACAGCTCATTGCCAAGAACGCAGTTTCTGGTTGCGTTGCAGATTTGTTACTTTACTTCAATGTAGACTGATTTACAAAGTTACAAGCGCTTTGGCTGGTGCTTGACGCAATTTATGTTAACCAAGCTTACAGCTACGTACTTCAAGATAATCCATACTCTGTTACCGAATTCTTATATATCCTGCGGACTTCTGAATGTGTAAAAATAATTGCTACAAACATCGAGGTGGCTTTGTCTTGTTTACAAACTCCTGCAGGGTTAAGATGAAAAATTCGTGCTGAAATAACGTGTCCTACTTACGTTTCACACTGCAATTTGCTGAATGAATCTTTTCTTTTGTTTGGTTGTATTGGAACTTGATCATTGTGTATATATAACATATGTTTGGGCCACAAATGAAGCAAAAATGTGGAAAATTTCATATAAAATTTTTAAACAGGAATTCCGGTTCCGGCACGGTTTTAGCCTTTTATTGCCTAGGAACCGAAGCCGGAACACGATTTTCGCCGGAACGGGAACCGAAATTCCGGTTACTCCCTGGTTATTATATAATTTTTTATGATATTATATATTTTATTTAATTGCATATTACGAGCACACTGATCAGGCTTATCTGTTCAACAATACAAGCAATATGTCTGAAGTTCGGTGCATCATTGTGTAATTTGATGCTTAATGTAGCTATGTACGTCCCTCTAAATTACATATTGAGCACTCCAGATTAATCATCTTGGCGGTAAGACAAGCCACTAATTTATCTACTGATATTACACATTTTAGCCATGGAAAAAACAAATACTTCAGTGCCAAAGGAATTTTGATCGCTGTTTCGTATTTTCTTGAACGAAACCACGAAGTTTGTGTCGTTCTTCCGCGCTCTATACCTCAACCAGCTAGAGGTCACGGAAAGGTAACGTGTATGCACAGTATTTACATGGCGTAGTCGTACTTTTTCTTGTATATGATGAGATCATGGCATCAAGCAAAGAACTAAAGATTACCAGTAGCAACTGTTGGTAAAAGCAAGCGTTTAGTTGTTTGATTTACCAATTTTTATTGATTTTGCTTACTGGAATTCTGTTTGAACAATTACCTGATGTACCCAGCGAATGTTTCATTGCTTTGGAAACGATTGACAGAGTAATATTAATATTAATGTATTGTTCGGTGTACGTGCCCAGTTTAGCTACTGACATTGATATGGTATAGTGTGGCTTATTTCGTAAATGCTTAGTGAATGTTTCGAGCTGCGATATAGCAATTAGTGATTTATTTTTCAAACTATAAACCTGTTATACTGAAATAATCCGCTGCTCCTGCTGCTGAGGTGTAGACCTTTTTGGCATTATTTTTTGTCTGAATTTGTTCTAATTTTAGAACATTTTTACAGTGGCCTTCTCGCATTATCTGGGTAACCTTTAAACGCTGGTCATGACTTTCGATTTCTCTCAGCGAGCCGAATCGAATGACATGTAACATGACTAAGTTAAAATTAAAATTATATATTTAAAAAATTAAAATGGGAATTTGATTTTTTTGTATGAAATGACTGTGGGACAATGCCCAAATGCATCAATAAGAATAATTAAATAAGAAACTTAAAAAAATATAATATGTTTAAAGTACCCTGTTGCTCCTGTAAATTTTACACAGTTTTTGTTCAAGCTCGTTTTATACTGTTCGATTTGCCTCAACGGGCCGAGTCGATTGACCATCAATAAGACTAAATTTAAATCAAAATTAGTATTGTAAGAAAATAGTAAAGTAATGCAAATCTAAAGTTTGATATTTTGTCTGAAATCGTTACGTCACATCGCCAATAATTGTGAAATTTTACTTAAAATTATATATAGCTTTATGTATAAACCAGTTTTTATTTCGATAAATGTTGAACAAACTGCTAACGGTACTAGGAATCCAAGCCTGGTCGTTTGGCTTAGAGTCGGGCGAGCTAACAGTTGAATTATGACAACTCTGTTGCTCGGAATCTTAGGCTTCTTAAACGAGAGCAAGTGGTAACACGCAGCCAAGCACACGTCATTAAACAACCTGAAATAACACACTTTTTTGTACAGTATAAAGCTGCCGTGTAAAAATCACACGCGTTAAAGAATTAAAGATTTTTAATTAAGAAACATGTTAAACAATTGGATATGTCGCATGAAATAATTATTAAGGAATAACAGAGGCTAAACTCTTGACCAAAACTCAAACTGTTCTTGAAAAAAGACTTGACTGAAACGTTTGAAATTAATAATATATTAATAAAATATAATTGTAAAATTCAAGTTGCATAGTCCAACTGTCTAATGATCTAGTGTATTTATTAAATCATACATACAGTATCTATTACCATTGTTTACTTAGATACGGTTTGTGTCCTACGTTGAGTACGATCAAGTTATGTACATTGGTTTGGTAGGACTTTATTTAATTCGTTTGTAAAATATATTTAACTGCGCTAACAGTTCTCATTCACTATGCGATTTCATTCCAACGACATTTTAATGGTTTGGCGCTGTGAAGTACATTATTTATGAGTCATATAAACTGGAGAAACACCGGTAGGATTACGAACTTTGCAAAATTCAAATTAGATCCTATGGTATGCTTTCAATTTTTGTATACTTGTTGTCCAATGTTACCACCATTTGTGTCCTTCATATCTGCTGCCAATTAAAACCACTGCTTAGCAAAAAAGCAGCACTACAGTTTCGAACACAAAAATAAAAACAAGCGGATTGTGAAAAGTTAGCAACTGTTGAAAAACAATTGCTGATTTTCTAGAATAATTTAACGAACTGTTCTTTATGTTTGTTGTAACATTACGTTATCTTTTGTTACTGTTTTGTTTATAGGTAGTCGGCATGGACATTGTGCAGCAGCTCAGGGATATGTCGTTGATTGCCGAAACACCTGTCAGGTATTGTACCGACGTCGAAGGAAATCGTCTTGGCAAAATTTCATCCGATGATGATGAGTATGATTTTAGCTTGCATACACATTTAGAAAGATTTTTTTCTATTAATATATAATTTTATATATCGTTCAAACCGCATTCACGAGCTCAGTCGATTGGTACCATTGCCTTTCAATCGAATTGATTTTAAAGTATTTGAATAAGATAGTCCATGTGTTTCGAATATATTATAAAATTATACATTTAGTGATAAATTTTTTTACAACATTTTTGGTACCGAGGGAAGCATTTAACTTAAAAAATCGGAAACATTGCATGAATATGGCACTATTGATCATTTTCTGGTCTAAGTCGAACTTCGTTTTTCCGTTGAGTCGATTAGTACCAAAATTGTCGCGCCATACTGAAAGGTCTAACTGAAACGAAAAGTCCCGTATTTTCTAGGTGCTATTTTATCGGTATACTATACCAGTGATCCCACCTTATCATTTTATAGTATCAGACACCTACCACTCTTAAGTCAATAGATAAAAAATAACTATATATAATGACTAAGAAAATTGATCTGCAATTTTCGTGGCATGCCAGACGCTTCTTAGAGTAAAAAGTATTTTTAAGTTTCTTTTTGTGTTTACATTACTATCCTCGCCTACGACGAGTGTGCAGTACGCCCCATTATTAACTGTTGCTTTACGAGCGAGAGACCAACAAGCGAACAACAAAAAATTATAAAATTTCAAAAAAATTGGTGCCATTTTTTACGAGCGAACAGTGATTAGTTGTGGTGAGTATTGTATATTTTGACTTGTTTTATCATTGTAATTAAAATTATTCAAATTTAACCATAAGTACATCTACATTTTTGTTCTTGCAACAGAGATTGTTCACTGTTGCGCTATCGGCCTTTTTAAACCTTTGCCTCGAATGTAAAGGACTCATGTTTAAATAATTCAATAGCTAATATTTAGTCAACCTCTGTGGGTTGCGATGCCGACGCTTATGCGATTCTAGAACAACTTACTATGCCGTTACTAGTACTTCATGAGTGTGTTGCGCCAATGCGGTCAGTGCATATGCTTTTGCGATGATGCGACATTTTAACACATTTATCTAACATTGTAACTCAGCGTTGGCGATTTTGTCCGAGAAGCTTTATAACCTGTACTATTACTACGCACATTCATTTTGTTGTTTTGCCAGTTTTTATGTAAATTCTATGTTAATGTGATTCAAACGTTTTGATACTAAGTAGCACGAACAGCGTACCCGTCACAGATCACTGATCGCTCGATTTTCGCTTGCTGCTCGAAATATATAGCATAACATTGTTCCCAAGCTGCATCCTCGTTTGAAATGCGATAGTCACTTCTGGCGTTTATTGCAAAATAATTAAGGCGTATTAATTTTGTATTCATTGATTTTAGCTTCATTCTCAAAATTGCTCATTCTCTTCAAGGTGTGATAGTTTCAAACGATCAGTATCGCGACGAACTGGTTAAATATCCACAGTTTGAAGAAATTATTCATAAAAGGTAAAAAATTGAGATTTTTTTATTGCGACTTTTTTAATCTCGGAATATAGGTTAAACATACCGCCACTGTAGGTATCATTTCAGCGGTTAAAAATAGTTCAAGATCACAGGATACTAGCTTGGTATCCATGGTTTTCTTTAATGTAAATATTATAATTAAAACTGTTTGCCTCAACGCCGTGTGTCGAAGCTTGACGTACATTAAACATAATTTATGCCAAAGGTGCAGGAACGGGGGGGGTAGGGAGAACGTATTCCCCGCTTTTCCCAGTACTGGGGATGGTCCGCCAGAATTAGGGGCTACTTGAAAAATATTTGTTGATCCATAAAGTTCTTTTTGGCAGGAGCAGTGTTTCAGACATTAAAATATCAATGTTGAAGTGTTACAAATGGACGAAAAACTCACATGCTAGAATCTGTGTCAACGCCTACAGCGTAAGACTGTCCATCCTGTGGGCTTCCGACCGCTTCTGGTTCTGAAATTCTGCATTGTTAGCAAGAAGTGTTGCCCAAGAAGTTAGCACCAGGATCTCTTTAAAACGAATCCAACGTCCTTCCATTTTATTTTCCTCCCTCGCGGCGTTCCTCCACTTTTATTTCCTAACTGCGTCAGTGATTGGTGCCTGTATTTTAAAAAATGTTTAAATATAAGCAGTAATATTTTTTGTAGGCTCCTTCCATTTACGTTCTTCGAAGATGGTTTTCATTTACCAGACGATCCATTAGGAGCAGGTGGTCCATCGCTGCAGAACTTTCTGCACTTCCAGCCTGGGGAAGAAAAACCGAAGCCAGTCAGTTCAGAAACGCTGTTAGCAAGCATTCGTTCAAACTTAGATAAACGTCGAAGTAGAAGGAGCACTGACGCTGTTTCACCATGTTCCACCATATGCAATTCCAGCCAAATCCCGCCGGACATTGTGATACCTAACGCAACAGCCCGTGCACTATTTCAAAACGATTCGATGAGCGGCGCAAAGCCAGCAACACATTCCGTAGGGTTCACAAGCGGTTTCGGTACGGGTATGGGTGCCAGACCACGAACCTCACACGCCAGAGGACCGAACGGGGTAGTTGAAAGTCAGTTTTCATCAGCTGCAGCGTCAATATCAAATGCAAAATGTGGAAGCTCAACAGCACAGCTTGTACAAAACTTTGCCTATAGTAATACATATGATGATGATGATGAAGACCTTGACCCGGTTCCAATAACAAGAAAATCAGTTGGCACCGCTAAATACAACATTTGACTGAAGATGCTTATTTTTTGTTTGATGTTTTGGTGAATGATATTTCACTTGTTACGATATAATTATTTTCTAAACGTACATGTCGCTAGAGAATAATTTAATAAGCTAGACGCATTAATGTTTTTGTGTTCAACACAATTATTTTTCTTGTTTAAATTGTACAGTTTGCCTAGCAGAAACATAAATTCCGAGACATATGGGGGATTTGGAAAGTAGGGGTTTGCAGAACAGTGGACAGAGCAGTTGTGCTGTAGTTGGTTCATCTGTAGGCATCATTGTTGAAAAAGCTGAGCTATAATAGATCGTAGTTTCTGTATTAAAGTCAAGATGCAGGCACAGTTTTTACTTCTGGTTTGCTGAGGATTTTGTATATTCTAACTTTAAATCTGCTCAGTCTAAAACATGAAATTTTGTTGACCTCGGTGGAACAAGGGCGAATATGAAAACGACATAATATAAATTTGTGTGCACAATAATTCAATCTTATACAGTTTTGAACATCTCAAGTTACTATATTAGTTTAATGTATAATTATCGCTGCCGATGGTTTATTTGAATTGGTTGTTGCGTAAATTGTGCCCATGTTGTAATCAAAACTGGCAAGGTTCTATCAAGAGTCCGTGATGTACCCCTCAAGAACAGTGTGCCATTCTTGTCACATTCCGAATTATACACGGTGGGATGACGCCGTCTGCTTTGGCGTCAATTGTTGCACTTTTATGGAGAGACAAATTTCCCACTTTCCTTCTGTCCTCTAACGGTGTTCTGTGCCCCATGTAATTTTTTTACAGTTGCAACACGAGTTAAGGGAGGGTGGGATAGAACAAACGTTGGAAGGTCAAGCAACAGTTGAGGGGACATAACTAAATAGTGCGAAGTTTGTCCACATCCTCCCTTAAAAGTGGGACAAATAGCGCAAATATCGACCGCGTCACCGGATAGTGTATTTAACGTAATGTGGAATGAGTTTCACACTCTTCATCAACGGTTTATTATGGACTCTTGATGTTATTATTAAGCTAATCTATGTCGGAACTTTCTCAGCACGCGCGCATCGCAACATGCGCAGGCGTTGTAAAGTTACTTTTAAACGTGTGACGTTAGTTATCACATGCCTGATCCTACGCAGCATCGAAGTCCTAAACTTAGTGACCGATCAGCCATCATTGATAGCAGTCCTCCACATTAGCTTCTTTTGCCAACATTTTTTGCAATTTGTTCTCAGAGTTTTTTGGAACATTGGTTTCTGTTGACCGTGGTGTAACATGCTTGATGCCGTATTATACCTGCTGTGAGCCTTCTCAGCTGTGCCCCTAAAATATGTTGGGCTGCTGTTGCTGGTATATTTATATGCTGCTTGTTGCTGTTCGTCAAAATACTCATAGCAAATTTTGTTGACACGTTTTGATTTTATACTACAAGCTATTAAATGTTTTCATTTTCAAGTCAATCCGTTAAATAGAAAAATTGTAATATTTTCCTAATTGAATAATGTCTATTGGCACTCTAAAAACAAATGGAAAATTCTTATTGTAGATTTTCAAACAGATGGTTCAGCCCTGAAGTTTTACCGCAACATGGAAACGTTTCCAACTCAGTTTTGCAAACACTAGTAAAATTGAGGTAGTAGTCCAAGCTGTCTACATATAGTAATCCTAGAGCATATTAGTTCAATGCTGCTTCTCCAGTTATGGACGAAACTAGGGATGTACAGAGCAGTGTCTAACATAATCATATTTTTTGTTCCCTTGACTGATATTAGGGGAAATTTGTATGGGGCACATATAGTTGTTCAGTATTAGGGCTAATTTCGAAATGGATTATTGTTTTATTTCTATTAACCGTATGTTGACCAAAACGACAACTTACGTTAATATTCTATTACTGCAAAAAACAGGATTGGTACACCGAACAGGTGTTGGTCAATCGCTACTAATAAGACCAGGATCGTCTGCTCAACGAAATTGTCTACTATGTAAAACTAGATGATATAAAATCGGTTCTTTGAAATCATATTCCGATTTTTGAAAATGATGTTATTTTGTATATTTTACAACAAATATTATTTTCTGACTAGTTATATTGATTACAGTTTCTGATAGATATATTGTAGGTAATACGTTTTTATTTGTCGGTTTATGCTGCTATGCTAATTGGGTACTATGTTTCTGGGTATTGTCCACAGAATCTACATATTAAGCGCCTACATCGGCGAATTCCCAACTATCGTAAAAAATGTTGGACTTTAATGGTAAATGGAAAAAAGAGAAACAAAAAGAAAAGCAAGCAAAACCAGAAATAGAATCTTCATACCTAGCTAAGTAATAAATTGCCCTTTTACTAGTCGTTTCGAGATTGTGAAAAAAACGAGCAGTAATGCGCTTGAACCGTCGGCATCGCAAACTTCAGTTAGAACATAGCCAACAGTAGTAAAAGGCACAACTATGTGACCATATCTTCGGGGCAAAATAGCATAATGGATTATGCTTCTTTTGTATAAGCCTGTGGATTTGCTACAAAAATTGTGTATTTTTCTCGAATATAGTGCACTATAATGGGCCAACGATAGTTGGGAATATTAAAAATTTGCCATTTATGTCGCCCTAGATTGAATTCAGACCAATTTTATTTCTTTCAATTAGTTTCGGGGCTGCCATTATAATTAGCTTAGGTAACGAGTTACAGTGGTATAAAACTAATTTATTACTGAAAATTTTCACGACTATATAACTGTTGCAATATGTCAGTCGGTGTTAAAGTTTGGTAATTGTAGCGAAAGTTTCGATGACAATCAAATTCACTGAGAATTCTCGTGGACCTGGCTCGAATATAAGATGCCAACTATGCTCTTGTGTGTTCGAAGAGAAAGCTGCCTGACCATGCCAATTGACACTGAAAGCTGGAATTCAGATTGCTCGTCTCGTATACCCAATAAATAGCAGAGACTGGTGCTCAAGCAAAGGGCTTCACAAATTATAATTAACGTCAGTTTCAAAATTGGCATCACCACCAATCAACATCAACCGGCTCGACCCGAAAACCGCGAAACCAGAAATGTCAAAATTTACCATTTGTTGTTTCAGTCCCTAGCATACTCCATCTCTGTTGATTGGTATAAAATTGCAATACTAGTTTACACTGATCAGTCATGTAAAATAGCACAAACAGCAGTGTGACAACAAACTGAGCGTTTCATAAAATTTTCAGTATACTATTACGCGTGAAATATGACCGTAATGTTATACATAGTTGAGCAGATAAGCACATTGCGGCAATGTTAAGTCTTTATAAAAACGCAAGTATATGTTACACTTCGAATAGAGTGTAACCAGGCTGCGCACATTGGCCGCAAAACGGGATTTCAGCTGATAAACTAAAATCATTATCATAGATGGGTTTGCCCATGAATTGGTTTCAATCAATTATTTGTGCCTCTTTCAAAAATTTGGCGGCAACATTTAACAAAAAAATTTAGTTCTGAAACCTCGGCATTTGGCAGATCACACACTTCATAATGCATGAGTAAACTTAAGCTGCGCCCCTTACCATCCTCTTTTGTCAAAAGCAATTGCTATTAAGTTGTTCATTGAACACAAATTTCATTTTAGCATTAAAGAACAGAAATGAGTCCGTTTCATATTTCATACATTATAATTTGAAAATGTTCGCGAACACATTGGTGTTAAAGTACATGGGCCGAATTGCATTCGCTAATGGCGTTATGGGACAGAAAAATGTACGGCTATTAAAATCCGAGTTTTGTTCTCTAACAACGTTTTGTACATGGTGTCAAAAGAGGATGGTTGGGGGCGCATCCTAAGTTTACTCCTGCAAGCTATATGGTAATAGCCAACAGTTACCATTCTACGTTTCTAGACACTAAGAGGGCAGCCGATAATAGCAATGTCGTTTAATGCCGTTTTGCAAAATTTTTTGGTGAATCAGTGTAGCCTAGTCAGTCTACCATTTTGAATTGACCTTTAAAAATTTGTTAACCTTAAACTAGAATTGACTTCCTCTACCAATATAACCAACGATAATAGCAGCTTTGATGTAAATATATAATATATATAAATATAAGCGGCGTCATCGTCAGTCACTCCTAATCGCCTTAATTTTCTGAAATAAATCTTTTTTCGTACGGTGTATCTGCTGGTAAACGATTTTGCCAAAAATAACAATTTATCTCTCTTAAAGTTGTCTTATATTTTAAGGTCATAAATATATATTGATTTTTTATTGTTTTTATAAAATAGATAATTAACGTTCGATTCGCTTCTATTTCAGGTGTGATTTGTTGATTAGATATCAGCACCGCAATAGCAGCTAGTCGAATCCTTTTTTTTGGGTTTTCTAGTTATTTTTGCATTGTTTTAAGTCATCTCTGATGCATTTATATATAGTATATATATATAATTCTTGGTTCAACCCATAATAGTTTTCCACCTTTGTGTTTTGTTGTGCATGTTGTTCAAACCTCGAATTGGGTAAGCGAATTTTTTAAAAACCTACTTCCGGTGTAAAAAAAGTGTTGGCGAATTCACTCCGCACATATATGATTTATTTTCATTTTTCTTCTTTTCTAACATTTGATGTTTTTTAGATTTACGACTATGGGTTTCATTTATTTTTAGTGGCGCTTTACTAATCTGTGTAATTCTTTCTAGCAGCGGTAATGTTTAGGCAAACCTGTGTATTTAAAAATCTCATATTTTGGGAGAATTGTTGGTTTGAAGACGGCATGTTGGTCTGTATATGATAGCTGTCGTGATTAGCTATAGCTCGGCTCTAGCTTTAGTTACTGGATTCTTCGTGATCTGTAGCGCGTAAGGCTGAAGTATAGATAAAAGGTTTCATGGCACGATGCACGAACGCCTTACACCCTTTTTATGAATATTTTGCGCCCAGCAAAATTTTTTACCACATATATTGATCGAATATTGTGGAACAATAAGGTAGGAACAGTAAATATTTACAAGCCACCGTTTCGTGCCCTTGTTAACAAAACAAGCGACAATTTGATCAAGAAAAATATATATTCTAGGAGTGTAGCTAAAGTTTTTAGGGTAGATTTTAGCGTAGGTATGCATATATACGCAGGTGCCTTGAGTGTCAAATTGCCAGCTGCCTTGAAAATTGGGTTTTATTTGAAAAAGAAACAAAGAAAAACTGAATAAGAGATCCCGATGCCTAGCTATGTACTAAAACAGCCATATACACCATTATTCGCTACAAGATATGAATCAAAATCGAATGGAATTTCGTTTGCACCATCAGTTTTACTTTAGTTTGAGCATAGTTGTAGTAGTCAAAGTCGCAACTGGGGGGCTATTATTGGGTTTGCTGCAGAATACTATTAAGGGTTGTCTTTTTTTCATAAAGCTGTTGGGTTAATTGAAGACTATGTATTTCCGTGAATTTAGTACACGTAAGCCCAACGGTAAATTAGGAAGAATTCAGAAATTGTTGGTTTCGTGTGATGTTAATTCTTTGTTATAATCAGTTGTTAGTTGTTTACATCTAGACCGTTTGCATAATCAGTATATAGTAAAGGTTTTTCAATGTTTTACAATATACTTTGCCAGCGATAAATTTATGGGTCTTTTATTCCAATAACACAGTATAAGTTTTGCTAGGACATAAAATCGCCGTACCGTTGCAATTTCGTGCTGCTTGTTCAGTCTTGCCATGTTGCTCATTGGGGTTTTATATCGGTATTTAACATTCAATACCTTTGAAAGGTTTGCGTTGCGATGACGATAATTGAGGAACAACTGGGTTGCAAGCAAATCGGTATCACTTGTTATTCCAGTGTTGGAACTTTGCTCATCATCTAATTGGTTTATTCTAAGAAATTGAATAGTACCTTTGTCAATATTACAACAAACTGGATACAACGTGGAGTACGCTTATAATATAAAAACTGGTACAGTTAAATAGTTTTGGTCCCGAACAACTTTTCTTAACTGGAAATAATGCGTCTTTCACAAAGAAGTGTGTGCACGAATAATAATTTTTTATTCATCCCAAACGGTTTACTTTAGGCGCAGCCTACTGTACACGGTTTCTCAATGAGTCATATATATTTGCGCTATAGAGCCAGTTTTAACCAAAATCGTCCAAAGCACATGATGTACAGTACTAGCATGATATAAGCAAGCATAGACCGCTTTGAACATAATAGTAGTGCAAACAAGCAACAGATCATTGCTCATTTGACCTGTCAAATTATATGCAATTACTGTTTATGTACAAGCTTTTAATGTCAGCTGTTTTCATTATTGGTTTTGACAAATTTTATTTAATAAGCTATCCTGCATCTTGGAGAAGTCAGATGACCTAAGCTAATTGCTGATGCTAATTTGTCACTGAAATTTATAATTCTTATCATCAAACTCGACTATATAAACGAGGTGGTAACCTGAATAGCGTTGCGGCTACTGTTTCAAATTTCACATGATGCATTTTCAATGATGTCAGCTAGTTCATTTTGCCACAGCTGAATGCTAAAAGCTAGTAGCTTTGGTTATAGATTTTGTGAAATGTTCACTTTAGTAAGTATATATACATGATCCTTTCTGGGAGTGTTGCTAACCCTATTTCAATCATATATATATATGTTCTGTGCTTTCTGGCCTGGAAAAATACCGCTTTCATAAGTATACATGTAGGTACTTAAGCTAAAGGCAGGTTGCTGTACAAACATTTAGCCTCCAGGTAGATGTAATATCGGGGTGAGCTTTTGCGCTCATTACGGCATACGGGTCTGTATTACAGTATAGGTCCTGTTGTGTCCGTTCCCGATTCCGAAATGGTGTCACCAATACGAGTCACTCACATACTACGACCCTTGCAAAAGAATGGTGGAATGAAAAGAAAATCTATAACGCAATTACGTGTCATGTGCCTTTACCCCAACATTAGCGGACCGTACATGGATGGTAGCGGTTTGGAATTAAGTCCTTTATGCTCTCTAACTCTGCTAATTGGCATCAGCGTATATTGCGAGGTGTGCTCAATTGAGTTTGTCGCGTGACACGATTGTGCACGCGTTGTTCGCTTGCTTGTTGGATTCCTTAATAGCTCAATGATTTACGTATATACTCAGTGTTTATCAACGCAATCGGTGTGCGACCCGTGGCACGAGCATAGCGTTTGAAAGCATTGTACGATACACAAACTATCTCAGGTGCTTGCTTGAGATTTTTTCCCGTACTACAATATCGCATGGTAACAAAAACTAAAATATATTAAGTACATATTGTCGCATAACATTTTAAAAAAAATGCCTTCTTATTTAATAACGTTACTAATAGGATCACAAAAACATTATTGAATGTTATGAAAGTTGAATGTTACACCTCCCTGCCTACATAATAATGGTAAATATTTTTCGTGGTATCTTCTCTTAATGGTTAATGGATTTTGGTTAGAACATGGCTCAAACCACGTGGACTATCTGACCAATATATTGCGGATATAAGCAAGTAACATATTATGAAAGTATTTGTCTGTTTAGGATGCCTTCTTAGGAAATACCTACCTGGTCTTCACAAGCCAGAAAGGTATTCTTAGCAACTGTCCACTGCAATAAAAATAGAATATATTTCCAACTTTAAACCCTTCGTTCTCCGTTAATGTTAAATGCTTTCAATTTTAATGGATCTAAATTGACACACGGTATACATGAATGGCTTAAATTACAATGTGGACGAAACAAACGAACGAATATCGGAACGAAAATTCAAATCTGTACCTGAAACTAAGCTACCCATATACAATAACATTATATATAGAAAAATTAACAAAGTTCTTGCTAAATAAAATTTTTTATCGTATTTTAGCCAAAAATGTTTGCAAACGCTAAAAGCAATATTGTGTGGTCAAATTTTATATTAATGGCTGCGTATTATCGATTACACAAACAAAATTTAATGTTGGTTTATCCCATGTACACATAATTAACTGTGATTTATTGTAGCTGAAAAGGTCATATAGTTCACCTTTTATCGAGTACTGCGGAATGCTGCGTAAAATTGTGGCGGCAGCATAACAATTAGAGGACCGTTGAGTTTCCATTATAAAAAACATTTTGGGGCGCGTCCTATGCTCAACAATGTTTGTTTAACCATTACACAATTTTTGGATGATGTAAGTGCACCGAATACGCAATTTCATTGGGGTTGTCAGTCTTGAGTTAAACCATTTCAAAACATTATTGGATACTTCTTCATATCTAAATTATATATTGCTAAATCTATCTAATTGGAGAAATTAGAACCTAGAATTTGTGACATTTTTGGTTGCAACTGGAGCGAAACGAGTGCCCGTCGCTCACCCCTCGAAAAGTTTAGAACTCTGTCTGATTTTATTGGGCTTGTCAGTCTTGAGTTAAACCATATCAAAACATTATTGGATACTTCTTATATCTAAATTATATATTGCTAAATCTCTCTAATTGGAGAAATTAAAACCTAGAATTTGTGACATTTTTGGTTGCAACTGGAGCGAAACGAGTGCCCGTCATTCACCCTTCGAAAAGTTTAGAACTCAGTCTGATTAAAGATACGCCTTGGCAAATTTTTTTCTTGCCACCGTTGAAGTGCCAGCCCATCAGAGAACGGTCGAATTTTTCAAGCTCGGCTCGACTCGAACTGATTTAGTCGGGAGATGGTTCGACTTGGCTTGTTACCAGTTTGTCTCGGCTCGGCTCGAAAAGCTCGCGGAGGAAAATTAGATTTGGCGGACGTGGATGTACAGGTGGATACACAAATGCATGTGATCTAACATATGTTGTTGCCAATTTCGTTCTTTAACGCTATTAACCTTTGCAAGAAATTGCACAGCACATTGCGATCAGTGGATGTTAATCCTATAGAATGGTAAAGAACACTAAGGCCGGCAGCGAATGCTACGGTTGGACAGTAAAGTAAGATATCGGATACCGCAAGCCGATGATATTAGACTTACTGAAAAGTATATCATTCTTCAGGCTAGCTGAGCTGGTGCGATACGTCCCGGGCGATGTCATAAACATGTGCCACTACATCCGATTTTTGTACAACTGACTTTACATTTGACCCATATTGATTCACGGAACGAAAAAATTACTCCGCGCCCATGATATTCACCGCATCACTAATGCTCCGCTTATTGCAAGGTCCCTCAAGGCATCATATTGAGTGATCATTCTAATTTTTTTCTCGTGAGGTTGAGGCTGTCTGTGCATGCAGACAACGGGCCATGTCACCATTAGGAGTTTCCCAACGAGAAATTTATCGAGAAATCTTTCGATTCCAACCACAAAATAAAAAATTTTGTCATATATTTAGTTCAAATGGGTATTTTTTGAACCTCGTCCTTGGTTTGAGTGGAATGGTACCTATATACCAAAATATCCGTCGTATCTTCAAGATTGACTAAGTAGGGCTGGAGCATTCTAAAAAAGATCCGGCAAACGTGCTCTCCTACGCTGTAACGCAAATCTACGTTCCGCCAAAAACTCTATGATTAAAATACAAACGCGTTGTAGCATGGTGTGGCACAGTGTCAGTTTAACGCAAGATTCACATTTATTATTTTACATGCATCCACGTCTGCTCTTTGGAAACTGTAATGCTCCAGGGCACCAAATTACCGATGTTAGCATAAAGTTCCTCTCTCATAATAGATACAGTCGCGACACCATCTACAAATTGGTGAAACTGTCCCGGCAACTTCTACGAATTGGTGGAGATGGCATGAGATATTTAGTAACTGATGCACCTGGTATGACCGCATCCACGCATTGATGCAATTCAGCGTAGATGTAAAACAACTATCGCGACATTGTCAAAGAGATAGAATGCACAATAAAAAGCGGAGTTCAATTCGATCAAATTGAGCCAGCCCTTCCCTGAGTTAGAAAGCCAGTCAAATTAGGCTCAATATGAGCTACTAAACTCATACTCAGTCAAAACGGACTCACATTGAGCAGAAATTTGTCTCACAAGCTGAGTCTTAAACAATGTCTTGTACAACTATCGCGACATTGTCAAAGAGATAGAATGCACAATAAAAAGCGGAGTTCAATTCGATCAAATTGAGCAAGCCCTTCCCTGAGTTAGAAAGCCAGTCAAATTAGGCTCAATATGAGCTACTAAACTCATACTCAGTCAAAACGGACTCACATTGAGCAGAAATTTGTCTCACAAGCTGAGTCTTAAACAATGTCTTGTCTAATCTTCGTGTTGTCTGGGTATTCAATAAACGTTTATTCGTTTCGGGAACCTTTATAGTACTTTTCCCTTGTATAGCATATGTATAAACTCACCGTGGACTTCATAAGTAATAGTTGTAGCACAGCTATCGTGCGTTAAGTGATTTGTACGCACGGTTGTGACGAGTTTAGACGAGTGCGTCAGCAAGAGTTTGAACGAGTTAAACAACACAACCGTGCGTACAAACCACCTGACGCACGCCTGGCTGTGCTACAACTGACTTGTAATACAGCTAATTTAGCTAACCGTGCATTAAGTCAATTTGATGCACGGCCTTAACTATATAAGCTGTGTTACAAAGTATTAATATGGTATAGACAAAAACCAGTGCTAGAACTATTTTCACTAAAATAGAGATTATATGAATACATTTTGTCAAAATGCAAGGGAATTATTGAAAGAAATAAGGTTTGATGTCATCGATGGATGGACAGACTTGGTTTTTTTGCCGTAACAGTGTTCTTCCATTAATGTGCTGTACGGGTAAAATTATCCAAGTGTATATCGTGTTGTGTACGATTTGAGATTTTTTACAAATGTCAAAAATTAGTGCTCTACAATTAGGTCACCTGTTTATTTAAATTACAAGCAATTTCGAAATAAAATAAAATTTTCGAAACAACGCGATGACGAAATTTGAAACAAATACTTCTGTCCTGTGCTCTTTCGTCACCGTGGTATATTACTTAGAAATTATTTGAAATTTTATATCTATACATGCTCAAATCCAAGGCGCCGATGGAATGAGATAGATAGCCCAGTCCTAGGAGGGAAGGTGGATCGGCCTTCCACATCCCACTACGTGGTCAACGGGCCGTCACAGGGCGGGAAGGGTGCGGCATCTTCAACGTAGGGGACGGTAGCGACGTCATTGACGCCTATGGTTTTGGTGCCTGTGCCGCCGCCAGTGTGGATCGGGCGACATTTAAGGGGTCTGCACGTTCCGTCGTGGCGCCGTCCTACGCCCTCAGTGAGAGCCTTCTATGAGCTTATATTTATACTATCGGCCAAACATTCATGTGAGTTAATGGTTATATATTTACCAAGAGTAAAGCCAACGGTAAAACATAAAAAACAGGAACCACGCGTTGTATTTCTCTTTAAACTCAATTTTTGCGACTTCGTGCATTTTATTTTGATGATATAACTTTGCCAATCATTAGGGTCTCTCGTGACGTGTCACAAGCCCGATAGATTGTAATTTGCTATCGTTGTACTGTGGGTAAAATATTTTCATTCTACCAGCAGACCCTCGAATATTTGAGGCTTTCAATATGATAAATGGCTGAGCGTTATTATTTTTCTCGTTTTGACACGTATTGGCTATTCACAATTATAATTTTTTCAAAACTGTCAACCCTTTATATTATCCATAATAAACCTTACTCGTGTGTTTTACGTCATTCTCGTAGTCACCAATTTTCTACAATAGAAACATAAATTAGACGGGTGAGCAGCTTAGCAACAAAATTGGCAGTTTAAAGTATGCATGGGCTTAAATGTCGGCCCAAGTAACCCTGAGGGGTTTCTTAAATTCCGCGGAAATTCGCAAAATATAAATTTCCAAATTCTCAATCGATATTTTCAAAGTTCCCATGTTCCCAAATTTCTAGCTCTCCAGATTCCATCATTCCCTAAATTCCAAAGTTCCCAGATTCCCGAAGGGAATATAATAATTTTCGATATTTTCTACAATAACTAGGTTCCCTAATTTTCAAATTTCCAAATTCTCATGTTCCCTAAATTCTCAAATTTTAGGGTTCTTTCCGGCAGCTTGCGATAGCCAGCTATGCATGTATTAAAAATTCTAGCGACAGGGTGGAAGCATAGTTTTTCATTTCAGAACCATGCCACCCAGTGGTTTTGTAGTGTTCGAAAGTTCATGGCGATTCATTAGCAAGGAGGTCCATATTTGAAAGGAGCTGTATTTACGAGATTCCACGAGAGGAAATCGATACTCTTTAAGTTTTCTTTTCACTAGTTTTTAGTCAAATTGCTCCTCTTGTGTACCGTTTTGCACCAGCCTCGAGTTACACATCTGATTATGGCCTGAAAAATAATCTTTAATATAGGATACGTTCTAAAACGAATTAACAGAACATAGATTGAGCACAGAAAAGCAGCAAGTGAAAACGACTTCGTCTCCACAATAAAACTAAATGTCCCAATAAATGTGCTGCTACGGCCTTTCAGTAGTTCGCTCCTTTGAAAATCTACGTTATGCATCATGTACCTTAAGATGTGCTCACCAAGGGCCTAATTCTGTCACAGAGCCAATCGCGCCTTGTGACAAAAAGGTACTGCCACAACCGGCCCTTCATAAATAAAATAAATAGCTATGCTATGCTAGTATGTTTGGACGAGGCGGTAGTGGATATATCTCAGGGTTTAGAAGCCGGGACGGACTACTGAAAAAATATTTATTACATGCAGTTTAGCAGATTGGGTTACAGGGGAAATATTTAGCTCTAGGCCCAAAAAAGCAAGATTAGTAGTAACTAAAGTAATACGCTTAAATGCAACCAAAATAAATACGTAAATATCGCTATTTTCAAATTTTTTTGTTTTTGCGCCTTTTAAAAGCCAACCTAGGAGCTATGTAAAACACACTTTTTGATACATGAAAATTATGCTATTTTAACTGGAAGGATGTTTTAAGAATATATGACCATATGTATCACCAATTTCCATTTTTTCACCATTTTCCATTCTCGTCATATATTTCTGGCTGTTAGAGCCGATTCCGGCCCTTGTGACAATTTATCAGCTTAACTTTACTATTAGCTGATATATTTGTAGGGTCTGGCTTGGCCCAAAAAATGTCACACCGGCTAATGACGGCTAGCCAAGCATGGCTTTAGACTTTGTCAGACTGTGACAAAATCCGGCCCTGCCGCACACAGCTTAAGTTAAATGATGCATTATGGACATTGTAATGCATTAAATGGTAGCTGATCCTAAAGGCTTGATTGTTGAAGAAATCTTACAAAGGAATTTTGGGACCTGTAGTTAGTATGGCTACAATGATAGTGCCATCAGTTTTCTGCCCAGTCGCAGACTAAGAAAGCCGGGGACCTTTAATGGGGCACTAGTAGTAATGTTATTCGAAAAATTCCACTGTAAAATTTCTTCGTGATTCAAGTCATTCGCATCAGCCACAGTTTAATAGATTACATTGTCCACGACGAAGTAGATGTTCACAGGAACCAGCTACAGAAAAGACAGTAGTAGCACATTTATAGGCACATTTAGGTTTATTGTGAAGACGACGCCCGTTTCACTTGCTGCTTTTCTGTGCTCAATCTACGTCCTGTAAATTCGTTTTGGAACATATATTATATTAAATATTATTTTTCAGGTCACATAACCAAATGTGTCACATAGGGTCCTGGCTGGATAGATTACACTAGCCACTATACACTTCCGTTGTCACAATTTACGATCCAGAATGTGCAAGAAGCCAAAACGCCCTCACAGCTGTCTTACATCGAGCTTTCGTAAATTTCCTTCTTAGATGTTTCACGGATTTCTCACCTTGCTTTAACCAGCATTGTAGTGTTTAATACTTTCTAACAAGCATTCTGAAACATACCGCTACCACCATCCTACGTTTGATCTATGATCAAACGTGCAGCTATTACTAATACATAAACTTATGACTTAGTTGAACACGTGCCACACCTAATATTGGCGAGATTATTCAGTGCCTACGCCATTTATTACACACGTTCTGCCTTGCCCACCCACGTTTTTAACCTTTTCTTGTCAATAGGTTTTTTATCTGCTTGTAAGCGATATACAAATAAAATAACGGTGTGATATAATGGCAATAAAACAATAATCCTATGAGTACTGACTTTTTACTAGGTATTTAACGTCGAAAGTTATTCCCACACATTGTTCAGGTTTCTTACATTGCAGTCTCAGGGCGTGAACACTGGCGTATTGAGGGGTCCATTGTGCCACAGCCACACCCCACCCCGCCCCGCCAAATTTTTCGAACTCCCAAAAAATATCAAGGGTACCTCCTTGCTGTTGGCAGATCCTTCTGACAATATAGTATGCGTAACATAAAAATCTTTTATGCCACTACTAAACAATGTCACTCGGAATTG
>JASANE010017430.1:0-20101 GCA_030248225.1 Trileptium ribeirensis
CCCCTACGAATTGTCCCCGCTACAAATTGTCCCCGCTACGAGTTGTCCGCGCTACGAGTTGTCCGCGCTACGAGTTGTCCGCGCTACGAGTTGTCCGCGCTACGAGTTGTCCGCGCTACGAGTTGTCCGCGCTACGAATTGTGCGGCTACGAAGTGTCCGACTACGAGCTGTCCTGCTACGAATTGTCCGGTTCCGGTTTATTTTTTTGTATATATATTGTTTTCAATGTCGTAATTATGTAGGTGATTTCTGAGGCACGGAATCCTGTTCGATATACCGTTATATATTTTCATATATACCGCTACGAATTGTCCCCGCTACGAATTGTCCCCGCTACGAGTTGTCCGCGCTACGAATTGTCCCCGCTACGAATTGTCCCCGCTACAAATTGTCCCCGCTACGAATTGTCCCCGCTACGAGTTGTCCGCGCTACGAGTTGTCCGCGCTACGAGTTGTCCGCGCTACGAGTTGTCCGCGCTACGAGTTGTCCGCGCTACGAGTTGTCCGCGCTACGAATTGTCCGGCTACGAAGTGTCCGACTACGAGCTGTCCTGCTACGAATTGTCCGGTTCCGGTTTATTACTATTAGTGAAAATCAATGATCATTTTTTCATTATAACAACGCATAGAGACGCAATTTATGTAATTTAATTCTGAGTATAGATAGTGAAACAACAAAAAGTCTAACCAGTTGTATAGAAGTGAAAGGCGACACTGTCCATTTTTGGGAGTTTAGGTTGACACGCATAACTCAACTTTTGCTAGTCGTATTAATTCGCGCGATAGCTTATGGATCGATAGGAATCCCTATTTGTGCCCTTTGGTTGGGCTCGAAGTCCGATACTAACACGTTCCCTTGAAAAAGCGTGCCGAAGGGAATCAGGCTGGATCGTATACGGGTCGAAAAGCCACTTTATGATATCTGGAGAATCAGTATAGATATCTGAGTAAAATTGGAATTGACTTGTAGAGCAAACAAAGCTCTATATGAATGTATGTACTTTGAACAACGACTTTATAAGGATGCAGGTTTTGGGTCTAATGAGTTTTTGAACTGGCCTTTGAGGCCTAAAATTAGCTCATAATTTGTCTTCAAATGGCAGCAGTGTAGCAGCAATTGCCCGAAAACCGTAATATCTTCGCAACCTCTGGAGTGGCATGGGTGATATTAAACTGATTTTTAACAGTAGTTCAGCCTCTAGGCAGCTGTGCAAGCTGGATTGTTGTGCTTACCTTACGAGTCAAGATTATGTCAAAATGGGTTTTGAATGTGCGCGTGAGTCCTTCTAGATGCATAATAGCCAACAAGTAGCTATAATTCACATATTTAAAATGCAAAATTCATCGCCTTGGCTATGAGACAAGCTACGAGTTTGTCTATACACTATGTTCCACTTCGTTTATATCATTGTAAATTTATAATTGTTTCCGTAATCGTTTTTATCGCAGCTATCAGTCTGTACTATTTTTCGGCTTTCGGCATGGTTTTCGGTTATATGTGAATCTTAACAATTCCTGGATAGTGATATACCAGCAGTCATGCTCAAATCAGACGGAAAGACAACTGATGCATTACAATTCAAGTGAACTATCGAAGGATCCTAGTTTTTGGCGGCCTATGAGGGTAGCGTCGATTCGCCAGGAAAATTGCACGGTGTACCTGTACTACCAGAGGCTGCAGTCAAAATTTTCCGCGCTTCGTCCTACGCGTTCGAGGACAGCTGCAAAAACTGATGTAAACATAACGATTAGGATTTTGGAAAATGGAACGGCGTACTTATACTGCCCAAGGCTGTAGTCAAAATTTTCCGAGCTTTGTCCCACGCGTTCGAGAACAGCTGCAAAAATTGATGTAAACATAACGATTAGGATTTTGGAAAATGGAACGGCGTACTTATACTGCCCGAGGCTGTAGTCAAAATTTTCCGAGCTTTGTCCTACGCGTTCGAGAACAGCTGCAAAAATTGATGTAACGATAGAGACTAGGATTTTGGAAAATGGCACGTCGTCCTTATACTGCCCGAGGCTGTAGTCAAAATTTTCCGAGCTTTGTCCCACGCGTTCGAGAACAGCAGCAAAAAACTGATGTAAAGATAGAGATTAGGATTTTAGAAAATGGCAGGGCGTACCTATACTGTCCGAGGCTGTAGTCAAAATTTTCCGCGCTTGGTCCTACGCATTCGAGAACAGCTGCAAAAATTGATGTAAAGATAGAGATTAGGATTTTAGAAAATGGAACGGCGTACTTATACTGCCCGAGGCTGTAGTCAAAATTTTCCGAGCTTTGTCCTACGCGTTCGAGAACAGCTGCAAAAATTGATGTAAAGATAGAGATTAGGATTTTAGAAAATGGAACGGCGTACTTATACTGCCCGACGCTGTAGTCAAAATTTTCCGAGCTTTGTCCTACGCGTTCGAGAACAGCTGCAAAAATTGATGTAAAGATAGAGATTAGGAGTTTAGAAAATGGCACGGCCTACGTATACTGCCCGAGGCTATAGTCAAAATTTTCCGAGCTTTGTCCTACGCGTTCGAGAACAGCTGCAAAAATTGATGTAAAGATAGAGATTAGGATTTTAGAAAATGGCACGGCCTACGTATACTGCCCTAGGCTGTAGTCAAAATTTTCCGAGCTTTGTCCCACGCGTTCGAGAACAGCAGCAAAAAACTGATGTAAAGATAGAGATTAGGATTTTAGAAAATGGCACGGCGTACCTATACTGCCCGAGGCTGTAGTCAAAATTTTCCGAGCTTTGTCCTACGCGTTCGAGAACAGCTGCAAAAATTGATGTAAAGATAGAGATTAGGATTTTAGAAAATGGAACGGCGTACTTATACTGCCCGAGGCTGTAGTCAAAATTTTCCGAGCTTTGTCCTACGCGTTCGAGAACAGCTGCAAAAATTGATGTAACGATAGAGACTAGGATTTTGGAAAATGGCACGTCGTCCTTATACTGCCCGAGGCTGTAGTCAAAATTTTCCGAGCTTTGTCCCACGCGTTCGAGAACAGCAGCAAAAAACTGATGTAAAGATAGAGATTAGGATTTTAGAAAATGGCAGGGCGTACCTATACTGTCCGAGGCTGTAGTCAAAATTTTCCGCGCTTGGTCCTACGCGTTCGAGAACAGCTGCAAAAATTGATGTAAAGATAGAGATTAGGATTTTAGAAAATGGCACGGCCTACGTATACTACCCGAGGCTGTAGTCAAAATTTTCCGAGCTTTGTCCCACGCGTTCGAGAACAGCAGCAAAAAACTGATGTAAAGATAGAGATTAGGATTTTAGAAAATGGCACGGCCTACGTATACTACCCGAGGCTGTAGTCAAAATTTTCCGAGCTTTGTCCCACGCGTTCGAGAACAGCAGCAAAAAACTGATGTAAAGATAGAGATTAGGATTTTAGAAAATGGCACGGCGTACCTATACTGCCCGAGGCTGTAGTCAAAATTTTCCGAGCTTTGTCCTACGCGTTCGAGAACAGCTGCAAAAATTGATGTAACGATAGAGACTAGGATTTTGGAAAATGGCACGTCGTCCTTATACTGCCCGAGGCTGTAGTCAAAATTTTCCGAGCTTTGTCCCACGCGTTCGAGAACAGCAGCAAAAAACTGATGTAAAGATAGAGATTAGGATTTTAGAAAATGGCACGGCGTACCTATACTGTCCGAGGCTGTAGTCAAAATTTTCCGCGCTTGGTACTACGCATTCGAGAACAGCTGCAAAAACTGATATAAAGATAGAGATTAGGATTTTGGAAAATGGAACGGCGTACTTATACTGCCCGAGGCTGTAGTCAAAATTTTCCGAGCTTTGTCCTACGCGTTCGAGAACAGCTGCAAAAACTAATGTAAAGATAAAGATTAGGCTTCTGCACAGTCATTACGCATAAGCATATTTTACACAGTGCACATTGTAAAATAACTTCGCGCTGGCGTGGTAAATGAGGATATTTACGGACATTTATTATTTGGTGGATGCAGCATTGATTGATGTCATTTTCGTGAAAAATGTGATATACTCTTAATCCCAAATCAATGTGGCATTGTATAAACAAAATACACCAGCGATATATTGTTAAGTCCTCAGACATAAAATGATGTTAAATTGTCTTCCATACGACCCAGAATTTGTTATACTTTGCGCTGTGTCCAAAATTAAGTTCCTTAAAACGTTCCTGACACTTGCTCTAATATTTACGAATCACATATTTGAACTAAATTTGAAGAAACGTTAATGTATTTATACATAATGATTTACATATTTAAACTACGTTCACAATATGTGTACATTTATGCTCGCATAATAGCAGAATATATCGTAACGCGTCTCGATTTGCGAGATCTCAAATACCGTCCAAACTACTTGAAAATACTAAATAAAATTTCTATAACATGAATTGCCGAAAAATGTAGGTTCGCGAAGACATGCGAATCAAAACGTTGACCAACAACTTTAGGCTCAAGTGAAACGAAACAAACACTTTGTGATATTCAAGTACTTTGAAATTTATGCCCAAATATGGGTTGTTAAATCTCTGGTTTACAACGAGAATGATGGAATCCAAATCTTGTAGCTTTATATACTGAACCTAAAACAATTTGAAATCACGAGTTCGTTTCGTGGTTATAGATGGTGCATTGCAAATTCGCAAATATTCTTTTTTGTAACTTAAATTATCAAAACAAGTTTTTTCCGCGAAAATGAGCCAAGACGTGGAGCTAGAAGTCTAAATCTTTGAAGCACCTCAGTTCGTATAAAATAGAAGATTTTAAACCATTCGCCAACATCGATTCGAGCAAACGTTATGGAATTACTTGTATCGTTGACTTTCAGCGTAATTAATGGTTGTAAAGCACAACTAACAAGGCTATAATTGGAAATACCAAACCGATGCCATGGAGCTATTTGTTGTCGTATTTGCATTAAGGTATCTTCATATATCCAATATCTTCATCAATGATAGCTTTACACATTAAGCAATGAAAATATACCAATTTGATACGTGTCAATAATGTACTAATTCCAGAATGTAGAACGAATCATACTGCATATAAGGAGCCACAATTGGCTCTTGGTGGCGGTGGATGTCTCGAGTCCTGCCTTCATCAAAATTTATAACTGGGCCATCGAAAATTAGAAAAACTAAAAAGTATAAAAATATTGGGAAAATATATTTTAACCTAGGTCAGCTCAAGGTGTCCGTTCTCCTGCCTGTAAAAACTAGTCAGTAATCACTGGTGTAAAGAAACGACGTCTATCAAAATTTTTAATAGCATTTCACATTATTAGCGATAGTCTAATATGTTTTCGCTCAACAACTAAAGTCTAATGTATTAGAAGTATAGATGTTATATATATTAGCGTTTTTCAGGTTGATTTCCCATCAGCTCGATTTTTAGCCTCACGTCGCAGTTTCGATAACTCGCCACGTGTGCTCTGCTCAACCGGCGAATTTCCGATTCGAACGCGATCGTTAGCTCATCTCGATGCTTCATGCGCTCTTTCACGCCCGGAAAGCGCTGTATCGCTATCCGGTCGACAAGACAATACCTCAGTGACAGCAGCGGACAGTTATTCGATTTCATGGACATCGTCCTGTGCTCCAATTGTCCAGCAGATGCAATGCCGCCACCGCAGGAAGAGAACGAATTCGCTGCCCTCGTCTAACCATATGCGTCATCCAGCAGACATTTGGTCAAAACTGTTTCATGATCCACTCGATATGAGTGATCTGTCATCGTTGAGTCGTAACAACCATGCGCCGACAGTTTCTTACGACAACCTAGTCAACATTTGTGATAATACTACTACAACTACTGACTCACTATATACGTCAACAACGTCCAGTTTTGTTGATTTTGAAGAGTTTAAACCGGTAAGCACTAGCTCAACGTTAGCTGAAATAGCGTTGCAAATTCCGTCGCAACAGCAGCTCAACGGTGAATGCTCAAGGACTAAAAACGAGTATACGGTCAGTGGAACTAGTAAATATACCGCCACGAGTCTAGAGTGTCCCCGACAATTGAATGGTCAATACAATAGTTTATCGTCAGAAACACAACGACCATCGCTGCTATCGTGGTATGATAATAACGACGGGAGCGGCGATGTTACTAGGACCCTGGACGAAGATAACTTTCTACTCAACGATAATACTAATAGCTTATCAGGCGGTTCTCGGCACAGATGCCTTCAGTCTGATCGATTAAGTTAAATGTATATGGCAGGTTTTGATGATAGTTGTAAGCGCCTTTACATTTCAGTCAGCATATTTTAGTTTTATAATTTTAACTGTGCTTTTGTATTTAAGGACATTTCCGTTTTTAAGCGATGTTATTAAAAAAATTGACACTGGTGTCTGCTTACTGCGGAATTTTCTAATATATACTTGAAGCCTCAATTAGAGTACGCTATAAGGACTAGTATTCGCAAGACAAGCTGACCATTAGGCGGTTTATTGCCACACCAGGTATGACTGACGATTTATGGCCTGATAGTGTAAATGAGGGCGGTAGTTTGTAAATGAGACAATGATCGTCAGTATAAGTATACATCAAGTCTTTACACGCGCGATGCCAAGATAGATATGTAGTCTTACGCAAGCCGCAGAGCCAGAGTTAGAGGTAAAGCCAAATTGAACGAATGGAAGAGTTATTAATTATGCAAAGATGATCGCAGTATTGTCGCTTAAAACCTATATATATATATTTGGTCAGCCTGGCTGGACCATGAGTGTTTGAAAACATTCAGGATTCATCGAATGGTTTCTCAAACCGTATGCACTAGTAGTCCAGGATGCTTCTGCGAGTAAAATGTTTTCCATCGGACTTGCCTTACTCGACGACAGCAATGTACAGATGATAAAAGATGGTAATATTGTTTTCTGCTTTTGGCTTTGTTTTATTGTCGAAACTGTATTATGTCAACATTTGTTTCATTCTTCACATTGCCTTGTGTTTAATTTACGCCCGTGTCCATTCACCAATTATTGCCCTACATTCATGCTTACCTTACGGCAAATGCTACATTGCTGATTATGGAATTTTTATAGCTTTCGCGTTTGCTCGTGTCTGTATCTTAGTTCGTTAGTTGTACATAATCAGTGGTCGTGCAGCACACGTCTTAAACGCGTTCCAAACCCGTGGGGAGCATGATCATCGTGGGCCAAAACTAAGACCATACTGCGCCAGGGTACTCAACAGCTCGCCCGATAGTCAACACTTTTTCCAAGTTATAACTGGTATCCCATCAGGGATTATGCAAGGGCAACTTTGGCTACCAGTACCGTGAAACAGAGTATCAGCACCAGTACACTAATATAACTTGAAACCTTTTCAATACTTATTTTCAATATGTAACTTACATATGTGTGCGGATGTATGTGTCCATCTTTGAGTTCAAAAACCAGAGGATCAAATGTTAGTTCTTACCGAATTAACGTTTGGTATTACCTAGGATAAACCCTAATATGACCTGGGGATATCGACCTTCAGGGTCGAAACGCCAAACCCCTATAACATTATGTTTGTACCTTTTGGGTATACCACACGTTCGCATGTAAGTCTGTTATTTGACCGGACGCACTCAATACCATCCTTTTTTGCTGTGTGAGATAAAGTTGCTGGATATATGCACGATTAGTGTTATGTGCATCCAATAGCTATGTTCGTGAAGCATACCAGTTTAGGAAGAGTCCATAGGCGTTATCACTCATATATTAGTTTCGGGAGCTCACTGATACCATGCGCTCTCTGAATTTTAGTATTGGGTCCCTCGTATATGTCAATGTTTCAATCCACTGACTGATCCACACCGCAGCATCAGCTGACTAAGAGTTTAAGTTGCTAAGGCTTTGTGGTTTACTTGGAATTACCAATTTGCAGTTCAGAAATACTCGCTGGCCTATGGAGTGTTAATTGGATCATGGCATTGATCCAATACCAGTCGATTTTTATTTTGTTACGTAAACTTTTATAAAGCATTGATTAAATATGTTTGTTAGATTTGAATTGAATGTCGTGTGCTTTTAGGGAAGCTGCAATAGATATGTAGCTGTATTGCTGTATATACAGTCATATATATCATTATAGAAGGTGCCTAACGGGATTGTAGATTATATCGAAGTCCCCGGAAAAAGAGCTTGGGTAGGCCAGGATGGTAACCATAAGTTTACGTTGGCTAACGATTTCCCCTCATTAATTTCCCCAACTTTCTCTGAATTTTTGCACGTTTTCTCATAATTGCTAAGATTTTACTCGCACTGTCTACAAGGAAAGGTCGTGGGGGTTTGGGGCGGTGTTGATATGGAGCTTCAGCAGGGGTATTAAATATGGCGTTGGGATCCGAAACTTAGGAGGACAATGCGCTCCTGACCTACGGGCATCTAAGATATAAAAGATATGTATGTATATAATTCTTTTAAATGATATGTGAGTGCCTACTGAGCTTGTAGTATTTTTCCTTAAGCTGTTATATTGCATACTAATTTTGTAGAATCGCTGTATAACTGTGTGTTAATGCTAGCAGCTTCATATTGTGCTGTAACTGCTACATTTCATGCAGGAAATGTGTTAATCACAACTGAGTTTATCCAATAGATAATTGCAACCCTTAATAGTCTGCGTCGCTTTACAAAATTCGGTTGCTACATATATCAATTATTTGTGACACTTTGCATTTGATACATTCTGGTTATACATACAACAAGCGATATATATAAACCAAATTGAGGAACAAATACGAACTGAATATTGTCAGAAAACGATTAAAGCACATACGATAGTCTTAGACTTGGGCATCGGATGGCCTTTTCGTTGGCCGGCCGGCCGTCAAATTTCGGAGCTCAAACTATATGAACTTTGCTGTTTTTGTCTGTAATATAATAATGGTTATACATATTTGGCTGAAATTATTAAATGATATTTGGACTAAATAACGACGACATCTAATTGCAGGCGTCAGCATTCACATATTAACAAAGTCCGTCGTGAAATATTGCTAAACACAATATGAATTAAGTCATACCTCTTTACTCTGCAGAGATACATATGATGGTGGATGATTTAAATCAAAGCTATACATTAAAAACACACAGAGGAAACTACTGTTTCAAATTAAGGTTTAATCATTCTTTCAAGTATTACTTTTATTTATGGCTTTAAAGCGCTTGTACAATATGTGTTTTTGGCGGTTTCTTTTATGTAGTAAAAGTATTTATGTCTATATTTAGTATTAAAACTGAACAGCCACAGGCATATGAGGAAGTTTTACTGTAAACTAATATTTTTCTTTTCGCCGCACAAATGTTATACGTATGAACATCGTAATAATAAATTGAATTATTTCCGAAAGAAGTTATTTGCATAATTGTAATTCCCTGGCAGGGTTAGCTATGAAACAGTCCTTACTAGAAATCTAAGTCTAATCATTCTACGGCGATTTCCGTTTTCTTTGCCGCACGTGGCCGCTTGCATTGTCGATATTGTTTATACATACACAATATGTCTGATGATCAGGATCCTACTGCACAGGTTCGAACAGTGCCTTCAAACGCGGGTCAGGACGCGAATGTATTACGTCCTGAAGAATTACTCAGGTTGGTGGAACACACTATTAGTGCCAAGTTTGAGCAACTGGAACGCAATTCTCCAAGATGTGCAAAATCCGAATCTACCTTACGATACAAAGGTAATCAGGTTCAGTTGGACTTTAATTCCGAGCTTAAAAAACTAGTTTCTGAAGCAAAAACTGCGATTTCTGGTTCTTCTTTTGACATTGAAAAAGTATTACAGACATTATCTTATCTTACGCGCAGGCTGGATGAACGCAACAAGCATATCCGGTTGGCAGACAGGTCCGGTTGGGATGCAGTGGACGAGTATGTGGGGGATAAAATAGCGTCGGATTCTGACGATGAGAAGCGTATTCGTTCCGCAGAAGATCGTGCCCGACGTAAAAGATCTATGTCTCGCCAGCCCTTTCGTGGGCGCAGGCGTGTGGATGTCCCACGCTACGTTTACCCCATCCCCTCGTCTTCATTTACAGATCCGGTTCAACAACAATTTGTCAGACCTCAACAACCGGTGTTCAAGTCGAAACAGTTTTCCGGAGAGGAAATGCCCCCTGCTACCACGCATAGGCAACGTGGCTCTTGTTTCTCGTGTGGCAAGTTCGGACATTGGTCGTTTGGCTGTCCGCAGCGAAAAGCCTGATTCTCTGCTGAAGGCACAAGATCGTAAGTGTTTAATTTCTAGTTCACCCTACTCAGTAAAAGGCAGATTAAAGGAGAAATTATTGTTTTGGGAAAAGATAAATGCACCCAGCTTTATACGTAGCGTGATCGCGCACGGATATCCTATACCGTTTGTAAGCACGCCACGTGCAGCGCGATTCGCTAATAATTACTCGGCTCTGAGGGAGCAGCATTTTGTTTCAGGAGAGATTCATAGTTTAATGGCTTCTGGGTGCATAATGGAAGTTTTTTCTCCGCCGACGGTTATTAACCCCCTTTCAGTTTCTATTCAGGCGTCCGGAAAAAGGCGTCTCATACTGGATTTAAGATACGTAAATAAACACTTATTAAAGCAAAAAGTCCGCTTTGAAGATTTGAAAGCTGCCTTGTCTTTGATACAGGAAAGAGACGGTTTTTTATTTACGTTTGATTTGAAAAGCGGATATCACCACATAGACATTTTGCCGAGTCATCAAAGTTTTCTCGGTTTTACTTGGCGATTTCCGGAGGGAATTAGATTTTTCCAGTTTACTGTTTTGCCGTTTGGACTTTCTACCGCGCCATTTATTTTCACCAAGGTGCTTCGCCCCTTGGTAAAACATTGGCGTCAGCAGGGTTTTCCTGTTGTTCTTTATCTAGATGATGGTATTGGTTTTGCTCCTACACACGAGCGTTGTGCTAAGGTTTCTCATTATATAAAAAGTACTTTAACAGAAGCCGGTTTCGTAGCAAATGATGAAAAGTCTCGTTGGGAGCCTTCTCAAAGCCTCACCTGGTTAGGGTTCACATTGAAATGCGGGTTGTAATTGAGACTAATGATTTGGGCTCCCTCACTATTTTTGAACGGGGTTGCGCCACTGACCAGGCGGCTACTTCATTTAACGATGAATCTACAATTGATGCTTACTCTTAAGATTACACAAACGCGTGTAATCTAATATTGTTTTTAGTTTTAGAAATTCAGAAAGCATGTCGTGCTCGTCAATTTTTGTGGCAACCAGTTTTGTATGAGAAGGTTGAAATTAGCCAAGCTGCTGTTGTGTTGAAGCTAAAAAGTCGGAAATCAATGGGAGCCCACCACTACTTAGAGAACCCATAAATATATGTTCTTATATGATTTCTATATGCAGGTGTCAATGATACTGGGTTTTGTTAAATATACTTCTTATTAAATGTGTACTTCCGTATCGAAGAGTATGACGTGTGATGATCAAACGTGACATAATTCCAAAACTGATATACTGGAAATATAGCATTTGTCTTAACAATACTTGTCTGGAATAGATCTTAATTATATACCAATTAGATTCCCAATTATATACTCCTCGATTGTGAACCCAAAATCAATGAGCCAGAATTGTTTTGCGAAGAAATCAAATTCTGACGTTAGCTCTGCAACAACAGAGGAGACGAAGATCGAGTGGGGAACATGCTTTTAAGTGAGCTTAATAATGTGGGGTACCACAAAAATTTGGAGCAATCCAATACATTTTATGACGAATTATGGCTGTTAGTCGTTTATCAGTCAGCGATTCTGTTCACAATGCTTCCTATTTTCGTGTAGTTGATCATCCCGGATTGAAAAATATCCGCCTTTAACCGACTGCCATTATTTGGATAAAACATGAACAATCCTCCGTTTTATTTGTGTGCATTTTTTGACTGCAAACTTAGCAAAAGTGGTGCGGACAGGCTTAATTTCTGCAACGAAATTTCTGGACTGGCCAGATATTAATCGCTCACGCTTCAAAGATTTTCGTTCGACGGACATTGAAGTATTTTGCCGGACAGCTGCTGCATCTTTTGTGCAATTAGCGGGTATGTTAAATAGATACAGCTCACAAAATTGTGCAGCGAAAAGAACGTATGCGTCGGGTTTCCATTTATTAGCTATTGCTGTGCCCATTTTTTATATTAGCATGTATTTCCATATTCCAACCAACCAGCTACGTCTAAATTCAGATTATGCATGCTGCGGTTGCCAGCCGGCAGTTTTTGATAAATATATTTGGAACCATCCGCACCACACTACGCTGTCAGACCCGTGTCTTTCGTGCTGGCCGACACATCGGCGATAATCGTAGCTTATTTTGTTGAACTACAGTCGTTATGAGGCTTTCGCGAAAGCAAAGTCGGCTTTAATATCTCATGTTGCTACAGTTGTGTTTCCGGTAAAGCGCAATGGCTGTGTGAAAGAGGCGTTTGTCTGTTGAATTTAAACGGGGGACCGTAGAGCAAGCATTAAATATCCTAATTGCCGTCCTAAGACACTTAGGTTATTAATACGATGTATGGTGGACTAAAAATTGTCTAAGGGCATGCGTCCAACATTTGGCAAACGACTTAGAATTTTAAATATGGTATTAGACGCAAATTCCATATTCATATATTACGATGTATGGTGGACTAAAAATTGTCGAAGGGCATGCGTCCAACATTTGGCAAACGATTTAGAATTTTAAATATGGTATTAGACGCAAATTCCATATTCATATATTACGGGTCTCTTTTCATAACGCAAAACTTACTGTTAATCAGTTTTTGGCCTGCAAAATTAGCAAGGATTGGATCGTAACAGGGACTGTTGCCACCGACACTAGGCTAAATCCGCCTCTCTCCAAAATAGTAATCAATTTGCTAATTCAAAGCCAAATCCAAAGCATATACTGCACTTGGGCCTTTGAATTTGGAGCATATACTGAGTGACGTAAATTAAGCGTACTTTAAATGGCGTCTAAAGTTTAGTGCGGCTGGATGGGGACTCTGCTATTACGCCACGTAGCACAAAAATTTTAAACTGCGATTTAATATCGAATTTCATTGGTGGCAAAAATAGTCGTGGCTGTCGTCGAATTTTCGTTAGATTTTTTGGTAAAAACGTGTATATAATATGGCTTCTTGCTTTACCTAATGTTTTCTCTAGAAACTTCTTTTTGTGACCAATTTTTGATCTTTATGTAAAATGCTTTTCTGCTTTTTCAGTCTTAAAACTTGTGAAATGCTGGTTAAAATCTATTTTACATCAAAATACGTTTTCTATTTTTCTGTTTTAATCACATTGATTGTGTAATATATCAGCTGGAGTGTGTCTATGCAACTCATGAAACAGGATGTGTTATTGTCAGCTATATAACTGTGCGTTTATTTTGAATCAACCCAGCGTATTTAGAGATATTAATTGGAAAAAATGAAGATGGATCAGGTATATCATGCCACTGTTTTAACTGGATATAGTAACTATAAATATATGACTGTCATCCAACTGCTTTACGTACATAGTTCAGTATCTAGTTGTTATTGCCTGTGAAATTTATGAATATATGCAAGTTTGTCATCGGAGCCGTCAACCTGTGAGATTGTTTTCAACTTATTACGCACTGTACAGATGTACCGCGATGTCGAACCAGGCTACGAGCAAAATTTATCGTCATTCTACACTGTTCATGCATTCCGTTATATGTCTTAGGTATATCGATGGCGAACGGTACTACAATCCAAATCTTATATTAAAGCGAATATGAAAAAAGCATAGTGGTTAGTGTATCTGCTGGTATAGATCTGCGCCTTTTGTGATTCATTTTTAAAGATTTAATATAGACAATAGAATTTTTATTAGTGTAACGATTTGAAAAGTTGGTTTTTGGAAAATGAAAATGTTGACAAAAACTTAAACTATTCCCACAATTATTGTGTTGCAATAATGATTTCCTAAGCCATCTCTGTGAGCTTAATCAACTGTCAGCATAATATGAACTCATTGCTTCAGGAATTGGACCGAAATATGCTTAGCGTTGAATAAACTGCTCCTTGCGCAATGACTGCAATGCAGATTATTTGACTTTTGGTGGAAATGTACAATTTAATGTTATGATCTTCGTGAGCTTGACGCAGAGTAGTTATTCCAGGCTCACAAAAATTTTGAATAATATAAGAAATCATATTCGCACGGACTGGCCTCTATACCCTAAGATCTCCGTTTACATAACTAGTCATTCTACCATTTTTGACACTGAAATAAGCTCTTATAAAGGGTATTAGTGATTAATGAGTCATACATATTTGATCGAATGTATGCTAATTTTTTATACGCCAAGTTGAAACCAGTAAAGCATTTTTTACAGAGTGGCCGAGTGGTTAGATTCGTGATTATAGTGGCATGCACATGGTAACTGGCAGTCGCTCTGCGTTTCAGTGGTCTTTATTTCTGCATTAAAACGGGCCGCAAATTTTAATAACCTGTGGTGCAGCAATCATGACTTTAGGTTATCGTGATTAATTGTTTTTTTCACGTTTTTCACATGTTTCATAAGTACACTTTTAACGTTTTTACAAATTTGGTATAGATAAACAGTAGAGTGCGCTTATAGTGAAATCGGTTGATACGAGTCAAAAAAATTCTCTATAAAATAAAGTTTTACCATATTAAGCTTTATTTTAGTATGAGCAATTTGGCCAGGAACAAACGAAGTTTTCAATCTAATATCACAGTATTTTCACCGAAATCGCGTTCAATATAGTGATACTAGATAAGTATTGCAACTATTGTCAAACAGTTTTGACACATTATTTATTAAAAAATTACCTCTCGGATTGTTGTAGAAATCACCGTCCAAGGTTTAATTTCTGATAGTCCAGCTTGTTTCATAATTACTTTGCTGCTGCTGCTGCTACTTTATACGTATGCTTGTTTGTTTGGCTTGAAATAGCTTGATTTAATTTTGCGTTGCCAGATAAAAAGCTTATACCGGTGCATATATGGACAGCAAATATTTTGTTGCTGGAAATAGAGTGAAACCGTTTAACCTGATCTCCGACAAAAATTATTTTGATTTGCAATTTAGTATTCTCAAAGTGTTCTTAATTTGTATTTGTTTTCACGGGCCTTCGTTGTTGCCCCGCGATGCTGAAATTTGTCAGTTTTGGATTGGCACCGATAATTTAGGTACCATTCGCGCTTACACAATGGTTATTTTTAACTCAACTCATCGAGCTGAGTAAATGGTACCAAAATTATTGCTGTTTCTCCAAAATTGAAGAATTTCAGCCTTGTACAACTTGCAGAACTCGCTTATTCAGGACTTGCAGAAAAGTAACTTGCAGATAACCGATAAAAAATTGAAACATCGCATGACGAATTATTCTAGTTGTGTTTGTTGTATAAATGTAAAACTATTCGAACTCCCGAGAAGTATTTGTCCAGTCGAAAACTTGTTGGCTTTTGACAATGTTCAAGTTAAAACTTATCGGCTCGCCATAACGTCCAGTCATATCTGTCCCATTCTGAGAAAATATTTATAGTTAAACTTTTTATGAAGACTTAACGGTAAGCAAGATGTTGTGTTGAACCATTACGTTTCAGGTACAGTTAGTTTCTATATTCGTCAGTTTTCTTTGGTCTAAGGATAACAATTGCGGCCCTATTTGCTGTTTCCGGTCACTAAACTGCCTCTTATGTGTTTGGCTGTTTGTAATATATATTTTCATCAATGTGTAATAATTATTCCTCAATAAATATTTTTCAAATAAATACACATCTATTTTGCCCCGAAGTAAATTAATTAATCGCCTGCGAGGCGATTTGACATTGATCGGATCGTAATTGTTTACTATTACGTCAGATACTTTATTGCTTATACACTGAAAAAGAATACGTTTTATGTTTTAAGGAAGGCCTTCCATGACTCCGTAGTTTTCATAGTGGTCTTACTATCATTTTAAAGTTTTCAATTTTTCACTCATATTTATAAATTTAATAGTCGAGTCAAGTCAATTTATTAGTGAAACAACTATATAAGACGATTATGAATATATATGCGCATAAATAACTTACACACTGAACTAGTAAATGTATAGCTTACCGAATGGGGGAGGTACCTACCACCACTTACATCTGTTATAAGTTGCGATCAAATTTAATGATTTGCTGAGGTCTTCCTGCATTAGTAGTTTTTTGAAAATTTTAATGTTTACGGCTGCAACGAATATGTAAAAAACTTTCAAATATTCGGCCCAGTATTCAATGGACGAAACGTAAAATGATTAAAACAATTTTATATATGCTCATAGGGTTGTAGAGGTTCAATCCCTATCCTAAGGCTTTGAAACACCCTGGCAAACAGTGTTTTGTTAATCTGGCAACTGTATGAAAATTCAGGTTTCCCGTAATGGGTTCAGCTTTTTGATTTGCTGTCAATATTTGAGTGAGTGGAATATGTTTGTAGAGGGGTTCGGTGTCCTATTTGTTTTGGATATTTTAGAGAATAATATGCCAAAGTGCATTCTTATGACTCTACACGTAGGGGTTCTTATTTCCAATACCTGTTTAGGGAATTTTTTTCGTAATTAGAAATTTCTGATATAAAATTTAACACAATGCTAGAAATACATATTCATATCTGAAAACATTTTGATTTGTCACATGCTTTCAATTACAAATTGAAGCAAATTTGTTCAAGTTTTTCTCCAAAATTTTTTTCAAGATTGTTAATCATGCATGTACATACGTGTCCGGGAGACTGGATTAGCCAGCGGCTGGACCGCAGCCAACGATCTGCTGACGACTCAAGAACTGGCTGATGGAAAATAGATGGCTCACTCCCAAGAAAGTTGTCCTACTGCGATATGGATTTCGTTTTTGCAAATGCTACTTCAGAATTTATTCAAACATTTGTTTGGTTTACATAATTATGAAGGTTCATCAAAGCGAACAATGCAATGGTTAAAGAGCTGAATCTTACTCTTGGTGAGACTATAGCTGCGCTGTATATACTGTATTATTAGTGTTGGGCGAACAGTGAGGCGTATTAGTTTAATAATAAACATATATATTACATACAAGGCCCTACTCTCTACTTAGTTGGGTATATGACGTCATGGTATATTCTTGACGGTACAAAATCCATGCATGTTGTTTATTGGCAAGTACATTAAAAATTTTCGCTAGGCTGGTTTAGGTCCTTTGACATACAGCGATAAACGTATCGACGACGGATCATAACTGCTAACCAACGGCTTTCAAGGCCTTCAAGGCTTTCAAGAAAATCGGTAACGGCTTACCCCTGGAAATAGCCTGATGACGTGTTTTCCAGGATTTTAACGGCCGAAAATTATTAACGGAAAACCATTAGCTTAAATAGTCGCTGCCCAACACTACTAGTCTTTAGTCAAGCATGAACGTGTATATAGATAGATCCGGAGTGATCTGTATATACTACATTGCTTTGAAAGGTGATTTTACCATAGATGCACACTTAATATGCAGTCAGGTGTGGAGGGAGTGCAGCAGTTACGGTAGACGCACACTATCATCCCGCAGACATGCATCAATTACGGTAGATGCACACCTGTATTATTATGTCATCCACGCCTAACAGTAATCTGTTATTGTTGGTTGTAACTTATTTGTTATATGAGTTATTAAAAACAACAATTTTATGAGTAATTAAAAACAACAATTTACATTTAATAACGATATTGTGATTAACTGCTATTGGTGAAGTTTTGTAACACTCAAGCCAATGGACTTATAACGTAAAGAACATTCCTAATGGCTGATTGGACAATTTCTTGCAAGTAACTAACAAACATTCACCCGCGTCTGTATTTCAAGTTTTTATCTTGTCTGTGTTCCTAAATAAAGTTTTCTGGAGAATATGGCGCGCGACCCGAGTATAATTGAGATTGGTGTTATATGCGATAGCGAGGAATCGGCATCAGTTTTCGCTCAACAAAATGGAATCTTGTCGGCAGCTAATAATCTTCCAGCTAATATGCAGCAGCTATGCGCTCTGGGAACGAACGGCTGTCAAGGCATCGCCTATGACGTCATCTTGCGTGGGACCGCACAAATTCTGTGCAATCGTTGCAAAAGGTACAATCAATTACACTGTTATTCATAGCATATATATATATTAAAATTTAACTTCAACGTTGGAATTAGTGACATGTATTTTATTTCGTGCATGACGGCAAGAAAGGTAGGGGTAACCGCCTTGAGGTAGGTTCTTTCGGTATCCCTTTGCTACCCTATGGTCCCAATTTACAAAAAATATGTTTTAGAACATTTTTGCACGTTTGGACTTCTCATGGTCTCACTAAACCTGGGGATTCCATCCTCGGACCCCCTGCTACAGGATGTTCGTGAAAACCATTATCGGGAACGTCTAACGTGATACTGGTATTATTCTCTTCAATCAATGATGTATTAATTATCTTAAGAAATTAAATTCTGAAGAGAAATGAGCTTAAGCGAATTTTTCGAAGAATTCCAGTTGCGATAGTGATTAAATTTGTGATTAAACTCATCCATATTCGTAATGCTGGGACTCAAAGATAAACTGTTTCAATGCTAGACCTGTACTCGACTATACTCTGATTTCTGCTACGAAAGTTGTATTTTTGTTTTGGGCTTTGGTCATCCGCTGCGTGTGCCCATCAAATATTAGAGTAACTAGGGACTTGTATCATCGTCAAGAAAGCGATTCCTGACTGTAAAAGTTGTGTATTGATACAATCCTACTATGCGAGGGAGTTCAATAGCAACCAGCTGTACAAAGTAGAGGTGAGAACCGGGCCTCTTGCCTAGCGTGATCGGACCGGGGTCGGGCCGGGCCAAACTTTCTGAAGCACAGGACCATTTCGATCATTTCGAATCATTTTTCATTTCATGTATCGTATAGCTGTATAGCACAAGTTCGGCTAGATCACACCCATGGTTATCGTGATATGAGTCATAACGTGATTTTTTTCAGGTACAAGAGTGCGCGGAATGCTTCTGCCGTGTTTTGCAACCATCAACCTGTTGCGCAGTTTACTTTCTTCGCTCATCCTGATCGACATGGAATTTCGCGTAGCAAGCTAAAGATCCGGCATGCCTTAACTATTATATACTGTTTTTCCAAAGGGAATCAGCGGTGGTCTAGCATGGGAGCTTTTAAAGGGTGAAGTTAGCTCCAAAGGAAACAATTTCCGATTGGTATAATTACTGCAGAGAGGTGTGCTTAGACGCGATACGTTACGCCCCTGCCTCTGGTGGACCAGGCCAAATAGCTCAGGTGGATGAGAGTTGCTTACGCCGCCGTAGGAAGTATAACCGGGGGCGAATGATGGCTGGAAATACCGTACCTCCAGCCAACCAAAGTTACCGCGACCAAGTCATAGGACCTTCCGGGTATTTGGAATGGTCTTGAAAGCACCAGATCGGACTCAGCAAGTTAGGCTATTCTCGTCCTACAACAAGAAATGCGGCGAGGCTCTCTCCGTCCAATCGTTCAACGACATGTAGCACCAGGAAGTCTAATCATTTCAGATCAGTAGCAGGCCTACCGGACAATTCCCGCATGGGGACAGTATTATCATCGTACTGTTAATCATAGTCAGAATTTTATTGATCCGGTGACCGGTGCTAACACTCAACGCATTGAAAGTCACTGCAGAAATTTAAAAACTAAGATACTGCGAGATATGCGCGGTACGCGGCAAGGCCTCCTTCTTCAAAGCCATCTGGCGACATATTGTTGGCGTGAAGAGCATAAACACACCGTTTTTGGACTTTGTCCGAGAAATTGGGCGACAGTTTCCATTGGCTTAAGTGTTAAAAAACTTCACCAATCGCAGTTAATCACAATATCGTTATTAAATGTAAATTGTTGTTTTAATTTACTCATAAAATTGTTGTTTTTAATAACTCATATAACAAATAAGTTACAACCAACAATAACAGATTACTGTTAGGCGTGAATAGCATAATAATACAGGTGTGCATCTACCGTAATTGATGCATGTCTGCGGGATGATAGTGTGCGTCTACCATAACTGCTGCAGCTCCCTCCACACCTGACTGCATATTAAGTGTTCATCTATGGTAAAAT
>JASANE010017431.1:0-106617 GCA_030248225.1 Trileptium ribeirensis
GTCCCAATTGCTACAATTGTCCTAATTGTCGCAACTGTCTCTCATTCCCAAATGTCCCAACTATCTCTCTTTCCCATTTGTCGCAATTATCACAAATGCACGTCTTTCGCAATTGTCCTAGTTGTCTTTCTTTTCCATCTGTCGCAATTGTCTCTCTTTCAGAGTTGTCGCAATTGTCCCAGTAAACGCAATTTTCCAAACTGTCGCAATCACTCCAATTGTCTCCCTTTTCCAGTTGTCGCAAATGCCCCAATTGTATCTCTTCCCCAATTGTTCAAATATTCATCTTTTTCCTATTTGTCGCAATTGTTCCATTCGTCTCTCTTTCCCAATTGTCGTAATTGTTCTAACCGCATCCCTTTCCGAATTAAACCAAGTGTCTTTCTGACCCAATTGTAGCAATTGTCTCAATTTTCACTTTCTTTATTGCCTTTTTTCGTAATCGTCGAAATTGTCACAGTTGTCTCTCTTCAATGTCTTATTTGTTCCAATTGTCTCCCTTTCCCAATTGTTGCAATAGTCCCTTTTCCCAATTGTCGCAATTGTCTTTCTTTTCCAATTTACTCAATTGTCTCTTTCCCAATTGTCTTTCTTTCCCAATTGTAGCAAATGTCCAAATAGCCCCTTTTTCCCAATTGTTGCAATTATATATATTTCCCAATTGTCTCTTTCCCAAATGTTCCAATCGGCTCTCTTTCCCAATTGTCGCAATTGTCTCGCTTTCCCAATTATTTTTCCCAGTGGTCGCAATTGTCCTAATTGTTTCTGTTTCCCAAATGTCGCAATTGCCCTAATAGTCCCTATTCCGAAGTGTCCCTTCTTCCCAATTGTCGCACTCGTCCCCTTTCCCAATTGTCCCAATAGTTCCTTCTTCCCAATTATCGCAACTGTCTCTTTCCCAATAGTTCCTTCTTCCCAATTATCGCAACTGTAACTTTCCCAATTGTCCCAGGTTCCTTCTTCCAATTATTGACAACCGTCTTTTTCCCAATTGTCCCAATAAGTTCCTTCTTTCCAATTGTCTCAACTGTTCTCTTTCCCAATAGTTCCTTCTTCCCAATTGCTTTCGCAACTGTTCCTTTCTCAATTGTCCCAATAGTTCTCCTTCTTCCCAATTGTCGCAACTGTCCCTTTCCCAATAGTTCCTTCTTCCCAACTGTCCCTTTCCCAATAGTTCCTTCTTTCCAATTGTCGCAACTGTCTCTTTCCCAATAGTTCCTTCTTCCCAATTATCGCAACTGTCTGTTTCCCAATTGTCCCAATAGTTCCTTGTTTCCAATTGTCGCAACTGTCTCTTTACCAAGAGTTCCCTTCTTCTCGATTGTCTCCAACTGTCCCTTTCCCAATTGTCCCAATAGTTCCTTCTTCCCAATTGTCGCAACTGTACCTTTCCCAATTGTCCCAATAGTTCCTTCTTCCCAATTATCGCAACTGTCTCTTTCCCAATTGTCCCAATAGTTCCTTCTTTCCAATTGTCGCAACTGTCTCTTTCCCAATAGTTCCTTCTTCCCAATTGTCGCAACTGTCCCTTTCCCAATTGTCCCAATAGTTCCTTCTTCCCAATTGTCGCAACTGTATCTTGCCCAATAGTTCCTTCTTCCCAATTGTCGCAACTGTCCCTTTCTCAATTGTCCCAATAGTTACTTCTTCCCAATTGTCGCAACTGTCCCTTTCCCAATAGTTCCTTCTTCCCAACTGTCCCTTTCCCAATAGTTCCTTCTTTCCAATTGTCGCAACTGTCTCTTTCCCAATAGTTCCTTCTTCCCAATTATCGCAACTGTCTTTTTCCCAATTGTCCCAATAGTTCCTTCTTTCCAATTGTCGCAACTGTCTCTTTCCCAATAGTTCCTTCTTCCCAATTGTCGCAACTGTCCCTTTCCCAATTGTCCCAATAGTTCCTTCTTCCCAATTATCGCAACTGTCTCTTCCGCCCGCCCCCCGCCCCCCCCCCCCCCCCCCCCACCCCCCCCCCCCCCCCCTCCCAATAGTTCCTTCTTTCCAATTGTCGCAACTGTCTCTTTCCCAATAGTTCCTTCTTCCCAATTGTCGCAACTGTCCCTTTCCCAATTGTCCCAATAGTTCCTTCTTCCCAATTGTCGCAACTGTCCCTTTCCCAATTGTCCCAATAGTTCCTTCTTCCCAATTATCGCAACTGTCTTTCCCAATTGTCCCAATAGTTCCTTGTTTCCAATTGTCGCAACTGTCTCTTTCCCAATAGTTCCTTCTTCCCAATTGTCGCAACTGTCCCTTTCCCAATTGTCCCAATAGTTCCTTCTTCCCAATTGTCGCAACTGTCTCTTTCCCAATTGTCCCAATAGTTCCTTCTTCCCAATTGTCGCAACTGCCCCTTTCCCAATAGTTCCTTCTTCCCAACTGTCCCTTCTTTCCAATTGTCGCAACTGTCTCTTTCCCAATAGTTCCTTCTTCCCAATTATCGCAACTGTCTTTTTCCCAATTGTCCCAATAGTTCCTTCTTCCCAATTGTCGCAACTGTTTCTTTCCCAATAGTTTATTCGGCCAATGTAACCTTTAGGGCGGAAGTGAAATGCGTGTCATGCCGTTCTCGATATACTAAGCCTAAGTCGGGGGCTGCCGCCCCCCGAAACCCCCGCCCTTAGCTGTTTTTTTCTAACGTTATAACGTCCGGCCCCTAAAGGTGACATGGGCCGTTCATTCTATCCAATTGTCGCAACTGTCTCTTTCCCAATAGTCTCTCTTTTGCAATTGTAAAGTTGTTCCAAATGTTGCAATTTTGCCAGCTGCCTCGCTTTCCCAATAGCCCCAAATGAGCTATTAAAACAGATACCACTCAGTGTGTGTCTGTTTTATTAGATAAACATATACACGGAAAAAATTTCCGCGAGAAACGGGAAGCCCTAAACGTGACCCTATTTCCATACACGGGCGTGGTCTGACATCCCCAGCAGGAGATAGCGGGTGCTTCGGAGAGGGACGGGTATGCAGAGCCCCAGAAGTGATAATCCATTCTCTCTCCCCCTGCGAGCATATATGTGATTTAAACTGGCATTGGTGCCTGATTTCGTGAAACATTTAACCGGTTAAGCGCGCTGCGAACATCAAACACATGTTTGAGTAATCAATGCATCTAATACTACGAACATTTTTGCTCTTTTGCAGTTTCCATTTCAATTTCACTTGAAGGATTTGGCTTTACAATTCGTCCAGATTTTTTTACATGTCCCCAAAGTTCAAGCAGCCCTGATAGACATTACGTTAGAAAAAAGAACAGCTTAGAGCGGGGTTCGGGGCGCGGCAGCGCCCTCCAACTGAGGCCTGGTGTATGTCTCATATAAGGACCTTAGCTTAGGCTAAGCATATTGACAACGGCATGACCTCCATTTTATTTCCACCCTCAGTGTTACTTGGCCCCAAGTCGGCGACAGAGCACAATTAGTATTTAATACCTAAATTAAAACATAAATACAGTCGTTTAGGCTAGCACTTAGTGTCCTCGTTTAGGGACCGAACGTTGTATCGTTAGAAAAAAGAACAGCTTAGTACAAGGGCTCAGTCAGGTGCCCGGAGAAACAGTCATTTAGTGCGGTCGGATTCAAAGCACACTTATCAATTACACAACTCCAATTATATTAGCTCCAGCAATAAATAAACGCAATTTCATACGTTTATTAATAATTTTGCCATATACGGCCTGACGACGGCAAAGTAGCAGTAATTGAAAACAGTGTCACACATTCGCAGATAGGAACAATAATTATAAAAGCATTTTACAACACAAAAAACATCAATACATCAAATAATTATAGTATCAATAACTGAGTAAAAAATATACACAATATACAACAAAAATATTTATAGACAATACATTAGTAGAAGAAATCTAATGACAAACACACATATTTCTCAACGTCAAAAAACTCAACATTTCGCACAGCAAACACCAACAGCCAAGCAGCCCCCAACGAAGCCACAAGAACCCAAAACGATCCCACAAAAACAAAACAAGCCAGACCAGAAGCAAACCGCGCAAAAACACCCAAAAACAGAGAAACCAACAAAACACGCAAGCCAGCCAACACCGCGCCGCCCAACCACCACAGCCACAGGCTACACGCATTTATGCGGGAGTAAACTTAAGGTGACCCCCCCAACCGTCCTATTCTATCATTACCGATATCGAATCACAAACCCTTGTTACGGAAAACAGGCTTAATTTCATTCGGTTTTTCGCTAACCGAAAATTTGCAAAATCAAACTCAAGTGCCAGAAATTAGACCCTGTGTTCGAACAGAATTTCGTCGATTTCAGTTTGCAGAAATTCTGTTTCCTAATGTATTATCATTACCGATATCGAATCACAAACCCTTGTTACGGAAAACAGGCTTAATTTCATTCGGTTTTTCGCTAACCGAAAATTTGCAAAATCAAACTCAAGTGCCAGAAATTAGACCCTGTGTTCGAACAGAATTTCGTCGATTTCAGTTTGCAGAAATTCTGTTTCCTAATGTATTATCATTTTAATTTGAATCATACAGTGTTCGCGAACATATTTAATGCAAAAGTGACGTCACAATCAAATCGACAAATTTTTGTTCTCAAAAATTTGGGTAACTTTACTTCAATTTTCGCGAACACAAAACGTTTAGATTTCAATCGCGAGCGCTGTGTTCGCGAACAGATTTACGCCGAATTTCAATTGATCAAAAAGCGTTCTGTAACAAATTTTATCCAAAAATACAAAATAGGATATTTGGCAGGGTCACCTTAAGTTTACTCGTGCATTATCCGAGTTGCATCGGAATGAAGCTATGTGGCATAAACTCCAAAGTTCTCTAATTCGGTATGACTGTTATACTGAGGTTTTACTCATGTGGAAACCTAGCGCTCCCACTTAATAATCTAGAATACCTTAACGGAAATATTTCTGGCTTGTAATAGATGATCAGACCGTGATGATAGATAATACTGTAATATGCAAACATATACTTACACCATAAGTATTCAGAAAGGGGCAGGTGGATTATTCCTCCCGTGTGTCGTCTTCTCCCTCCCCTCGTGCCAGCGAAGGCACGCGGACAATTCAGGCAATTACTAGCAACGGTGCAAAAATCCTAATGCAAAACTTACGAAAATAGGGAAATTATAAGGAAATATAATTGTTGCAATGATAGCGACCATATCTACACTTCGTGCGCAATGATAACAACTGTAACTACATAGTTCGTGTCATTGTAACTGCCATATATATATATATATATATATATAATTAGTATATCATATTGTGCACACGAAATGTGTATATTGTAACTACCATTGCATGCACGATGTTAAAATATAGTTGCTGTCATTGCGCATGAAACGTATTATTATCGTTACCATTGGGCACACAATGTTGTCATAGTCGCTAGTCGCATAGTCACACTTGTAATGTATATATGGTCCCTACCATTGCACATTAATTGTACATAATCGTTCATCGTGCCCATTTTGCGTGCAAAGGTTGCAACCATATGAATAAACTGATCAGTAGATGCACGCATGTTAATGCGATTCCTGCATTATCTATTTTTTTGCGATAGCTACCTCTAGTTCGAAAACTAATTTTATTGGCATATTTAATGCTGTTTTAACGGTAAATAAGGTCAGATTATGCCTCTTCTTCTTCTTTCAGAATATCTTCAATATATAGCATGAAAATAGTGTTACAATGATGTGTTCATTTAGACTTGCCCAAATTTTTAATACTAAAGTAAAAGCAAATATAGCAAAGGTGGTTTTCTATAAATGTTTTTGCTTAGATTCAATCGATTTCATTATGAGTTCACTACTGTATTTTATTGTAAACTGTTTTAGACCAAGAATTACGACGAGATAAAAGCTTATACGACTGGATAGAGACAAAAACGACTGAGTTAATTATTTTAAAAAGTTATTTAACACAGTTCGCTTCATCTGACGTTTATTCAGCCCCAGGTGACATGGCACTTTGTTTCGGTGATCCGTCGCTGTCGTTGGTTATTGTATGTCGCCTTGGCGTGCAACTACACACAGACCCAATTGTCGATGCGTTTACATCGTGGGTTGAAAGTAAAATCCAAACTCCAGTCCCTCAGTCACCGGTAGGAGGTCAGTTACCCGCCACTGCAACAAAATATTGGTTCGAAATAGAATCAGTCAGCAACCAGATCAAATACGTCCTGAACAGATTATTGGCATTTACAGCAGCAAATCAACGTAGTATCCAACTCAGACGTGTTGATGCTTACCGGTGGACTATTGTATTTTGTGCTGACAGTGTGCCACGGCCAACCCACGCATACGTTGGTGTAACTGCTCGAAAAGTCGATGGCACTGTTTGCAACTGGAACCATCCTACCAGCCCACCTAAATTTCTGAAACTTACCCAGTTATCTACAACTCAAAAGAGCGTTTTTCCTGGTGATGTCGTACAGCTAACGTGGGAGAGACCCGAATTTGAACAAAACTCAACTGAAATAAAAACTGATACTAAGGATGCTTTTGAGACAGACCGTGGAATTTTGAAATACATTATTAATATAACGCAGAACAAATATGATGAACCAGATCTAGAGTCTGAAGGTCAGATAAAACAAGGTGCCGAAGAATCTTCTGGAACCGTCGCAGCCAAGTTAGTCACAAGTTCCAAAAAGACAAAGACAAATGCCGCAGTTCTGAGCAAAACAAGCAGTAAAGATAAGAAACCAAGCGACCTAAAAGAAAAAGAAATTGTAATTTCCGATATGATGAGTAACGACAAACCTTCCGAGCCGACGAAAAGAACAGTCGAAATAATACCAGGGAAAGGTCATAGTACTGTCGCGTCAATAGATGTCAAACCCGGAATGAAGTATACGTTTAGTGTTACTGCGGTCGGACCATTAGGAAAAACTGCCGAGTCAGATCCTATCGAGTATAGATCGTTTTCGAAAAGTAAGTTTTTTCACCTGACAATTTTATTAAATTCAAAAATCGAGCAAGTGTCTAATTAATCTCAACTACCTCAATTAATCTCATTTTATGTTCTCAAATGGATGAGATACTCTATATATATGTAAAGAAAGCGTTGTTTGGCAACGTTTAAAATGAAACCATTCTGCGCCAGTTCCGATTAAACGTGTGAAAATATATAGTTCTACAGTTTAGAAATTGCCAAAACTAAGTTCCATGCCGCTAAAAGAATATTTATTAGACAGTTTCTGTTTGTTCGTGCAAAATAGTAAAAATCAAGGATTAAAATCTATATTATTTATTTATAAAACAATCTAGACAATAGAAATATTGGAATGCCGAAATTCGTGATACCAAAATTTTAGCATTGAATCAAGACTAATTAAATTTAAATTTTTATGCTTAAGACGTTTTCTAAACGGAAAAAAAATAATAAAGGACCTAAACCATATAAATTTCCTGAATCTAAATATGCAAACATAATGTACAGTTAAACGGCTTGTTCAGTTGAGCACCTAAGCAATACAAACGTGTCTAGTATGTTGTATGATTGTAAGAGCTCCGCCAAGAAGAGGCAGCCCCTCGGCAGAGGTACGCGCGTGCAAAAATTTTTGACCCTGCGCATTGATGCAATGCATTTTAAAGTGTCATTTAGCGTTTATGCATAAAATTTTGCAATGTTGCCTCTATTATATTACAAAACTTTATAGAGTACTCTCTCGTTGCGTCAGACAGGATAACAGCCAACAGCGCAATATCTGAAACATAAACGCGTTGATAGAATAAACGAGGCTATAAGATAAAATAAACGAGGCTATACGCATTGATACAAGGCATTTGACAGTGTCAATTAGCGTATATATATGCACATTTGCAATATTACCTCTTTTATATTACAAAAGTTTATAGAGTACTCTCTCGTTTCGTCGGACGAGATAACAGCCAACAGCAAAATATCTGAAACATAAACGCGTTGATAGAATAAACGAGTCTATAGGATAAAATAAACGAGGCTGTACGTATTGATGCAAAGCAATTGACTGTGTCTAGCCTCTATTATAAAACTTTATAGATTTCTCTCTTGTTGCTTCAAACTTGATAACAGCCAACAGCGGAATATCTGAAACATAAACGCGTTAATACAATAAATGAGGCTATACGTGTTAATCCAAAGAATTGGGCATTGTCAATTAGCCTTCATGCATAAAAATTGCAATATTGCCTGTATTAATTATATTATAAAACTTTATAGACTACCGTCTCGTTTCGCCAGACGTGGTAACATCGACCAGCAAAATATCTGAACGAGCAATTAGAGTTGGCACTTGTAAAAAGCAATGTTATCTTATTGTTGGTAAAACTAGTCGATACACAATGTGTCTTGGGAAACGAATTTTGTCAACTAATTTGACTACTTTATGGCTGACTAATGCTGGGCCTTCCAATGATTTGCAAATTTCGGAACAAGTCAAAGCGGCTACAAGTCCATCAGAATCATGGTTCAAATTAATACATCCGCGGCAGCCGAGTCAGTCATTTGTGATTTGTGACCACCAGCAGAAGCTTGCTCAGGGATCGCGATATATGGAATCTCTTTTAACTGTATGTAGATGCAATATTTGCGATTAATAATTCTTTTAGACAGATAAATTCTTTGGAAACTACTGTTGCAAATATATATATTGGATGTTAGCTCGGGTAAGCGAGGCTACACCCGTACGGGTCGGGCCTCAAGCTATGTCCACCCCTGAAGGTTGCCCCCTTCGTGCCTAAGGAACGCAGAAAACTTTACTAATGTTAAAGAAGTTGCAAAAAAGTTGTGCAAAAGTTGGGGAAATGGAAAATTATGAAGAAAACTTGGAAACAGTAGAGAAATTTATGGTGCCCTTTTGGCTTACCCCAACCGGAATCATCTGCCTCACTAAGCCGGCGGATCTTGAAAACTTTTCAAACTACGCCTTTCATAAAAAATGCAGCTGAGTTTTCGTATTAATAGTTGATACTTAATAATGGTTGTAGCCGAATAACTAATTTTCTTAATGCGTTCTTTCCGTTGAATCAAACTAGAGGTCATAATTTTGAACAGCGATCCCGTCTGGCACGCTGCTGCCCGTACAAAGGGTCTGTGATCAATTTCCTAACAGGCTAAGTCGGTTGACATTGGTCGATCTCGATTTAAAAACTGGCTGGAGTAAATAATTTCGGCTTGTTCTCACCTGTAATATACCTAAACCCAGTGAGGTGTTGACACTAGTTTGAGGAATACTGGTGCGCTCGCAATGCGTCAATATGGCTAACAAAGATGCACTGGTCGAGACATTGTAATACCCTTGGATAACGGGCCTTTCAGATAAACTGATTTCTTAAAACCCGTAGAGATCGTGGCATTTACAATCTCACAGAACTTTGGTTTTGTATCTCTATCTGCCCGATCTGCTAGAGCAGTTGGCGGTTAGGTTTGCTGTAAGACTAGCCTTTTATACCGCTCAGTATAGTTATTATTGTTTCGAGATTAAAGCAGAACTCTGATGTCTGGACAATCAGACGGAATAGCTTTACGTAAAGGCATGTTCATATCATTTACGCAGTCTTCACTCAAAACTGTCGGTACGGAAATGATCTATAAATACAGTGCCTTGTACCAACGACTAAAGTATTTCGCAGTCAGCTCCTGACGGATAACTATTTTCGAACATTTACAGTTATCTTTCGAGAAGCTTTCGACATTCAGAATTAAAACCACATTTACTCTTCTTCACATCTAGACTTTTCATATATGCGCCGGTACAGCAGGTATGCGTATTGTGATTAACGATATGATCGTGGCCAATATGTACCCACAAGTGGACTCAGTATACCTTGCTACAAGTTTAAGAGTGTTGTTAATTAATAGTGATTGTATACATATGCAGGTTTCACAGAATAATGAGTGCAAAAAGTGGGCAGTTTTGCCTTTAACAACAGTTTACAAGAAACTAAAATCTCTAATGGATGGCTATATGATATTTTAGTTTCTTGCAAACGGTTGCTAGAGATTATTATCTTTAATGACTGCTTGAGACATTTAAATCTCTAACAGTTAGCTGGAAGAGACTGTAGTATCATATAGATAGTCAATAAATACAAAAATATCTAACAGCTAGCTGTTAGAGACTAAAATCTCTTGCAGTTAGACATAACAGATTTTTGTCTCTAATGGTTAGCTATCAGAAACTTTTGTCTCTTTACAGTCAGCTTTAAAATAGAAAAGTCTCTAATAGTTATCCATTAGAATTTCAAGTATCTAACGGTTGGCTAAAGATATTTTTGTCTGTTACAGCTGCCTCTAAGAGACAAAAGTTTCTAACAGCTAGCCATTAGAGACAAAAGTCTGTAATGTCTAGCTGCAAGAAGTTTTAATCAGGTTACCGGTTCACGTTACTGTGTGCTCCTCTACACTTCAGAGGTCTGCTATTAAATGGCTTAGTAACAACTCGTAAATGTTCGTTTTGAATTTACTATACAAAATACACATTTAGTTCATGTTTGAAAATAACATTTTAAATCCGATAGATCATTTTTCACTATAGCGAGCTGCTTTATAAAAAGCTAAAACATTTTATTAAATCGACCGCAGTTTATAATTGCCACAGCTGCTGTTTTCTGTAATATAACCGAAAGGCATTTGGCCGCGAATCGACTGCATAATATTACAGGCCATATATGCAGAGTTAGGGGTTCAGCGAGACAATATTCGAACCACTGAGGCTCCGTATCCCCATTTCCGCAAAGATTTTGCGAGGGGACTAAATTGGCAAATACTTGGGGTGCAACTGGCAAAAATAAGAGCGCGATAGGAGGAGGTCGTCGACTCTTGCCTCTACCCCACCCCCCGGTGATCCCGGATACATCCTGAAGACCTCGGAGAGCCCGCATGTGTGCACTGCGGCATTTCAAAGCTTCTGCTCTATTCCTTAAAGGTCGTTGCCAATCATGCGAAGAACGCACGTGCAAACTACAAATACGCAAAAAAACTATAAATATATTTTATTGTGGTAAAGCGAGCGATAACGTGTACCTGGACAGAACCACGTTTGGCGATTACAAAATATTTTATATTAAATGCTATATTTTACAGGTACGACTGCTGTTAGAAAAAGATCCAATTACAGGGAAGAAAATGTATCATTACATTACTCCTGGAGTGGCTTTGACCGCACACGGACTTGTTCCAGGAATAGTCCATAACGATAAACTTTACTACATCGATCCGAAAACGAAAGCTTGCACTGCAACACCACATTATCGAACTATACACGTTCGCTAAAAATTAGGCACTAACCCAGATTTCTGGGCACCAAAATTTTATTTTGAAGCTGGTTTTCATTTTATATCTATTGTAGGCGGTGGTGTTGTTTTCGGCTTTTGTCAGATCTTCTGTTCCTTCGTTGCTTGAAGCAATATATAATCAATAAATCAATTTATTAGAAAAAATATTTAAAGTATAATATAGAATAATCAATAAATGTAAAAGGGTAGTAAGCTGAACTGGGAATGCCGGCCTTGCTACGGTTTATGATCGCAAACTAAGGGAAAATTACGTCTGGACATATTACGCTGAGGGAGGAGTAACCGGAAACCCGGTTCCGGCGAAAATCGTGTTCAGGTTGCGGTTCCGGCAAAAACCATACAGGAATTCCGGTTTAAAAATTTTGTTTAAAATTGTCCACATTTTTTGCTTCTCGTGTGGTTCAATCATACGTTATAATGCACAACGACCAAGTTCCAACACAACGAAACAAAGGAAAAGACTAACTCAGCAAATTACCATGTGAAACATAAGTAGAGTATAGTTTCAGTAAGAATTTTTCATTTTCACCCGGCAGGAGTTTGTTAACAAAACAAAACTATGTCGATGCTTGTAACCACTCAGAAATCTGCGATATGTTAGAATTGAACTGCTCCAACTTGATATACATAATAGAGTATGGATTGTTAAAGTATTCAGCGTAAGCTTGGCTAATATAAATTGCGTGAAGCACTAGCCGGTGCGTTTGTGAACATTGTAATCAGTCTACACAGTTGGAGTAAAGTAACATATTTGCAAAGCAGCCAGAAACTCCACTCTTGGGAACGAACTGTGTGTATTGAAACTGTGCGAGCAGTATCATAGTTTCTCATTTTAACATTCTAAACAGCAGAAAATTATCATCAACCATTGACGAGCGCTCGTTGCGCAACGTTAGCCTGAATATTGTGTATGACCAACGGTCAAAAAATTATAGTATACCTATTTATTCGAACCATATAAACCAATTTCAAGTTTCCTAAGAGGTAACATGTAACGAACGTATGCCTACTAAAGTGAAGTGATTGGAGACAGCAAAATTATCTAGTATGCACCTATGCATTACAATAACATTTCCTTGACGCAGTTTACGTTAGCCTGGTCTGTGGAAGGAATTTTGCCATGGGAGCCGAAAAAAAACCGATATCTTCATTGACAAATAATTTAGCTTCTTCGAAGTCCCATAGAGGCAATAATGTCATCGCAATAGATTGTATTGGAGAATTTATTTTTAATACATTTTAAATCCAGATTGCCTTCATTTAGTTCATCTGTTCTACTATGTAAAAGTTTCGAAGACCATGTTCTGGTTTAAATGGATGGTTCCAGTTATCCCATGATTACGAGGCCAGCCTAACACCGACCAAAATGCGACAACGACGACTAGGACAATTATATAACTCGACCGCCTCGAAATGAATAACGGCTTAGATACAGATTTATTGGCATTATATAGACTACACACAATATTAGTAGCGCAACTTCGTAACATTATAGCTTAAAACTACATTTATAGGGAAGAAAACAAAATGACAGCATGAATCAATTCAAAACAAAATGACAGCATGAATCAATTCAAAGTTTTGACGTAAGACTGGTGTCTATGTATACCCGTTAATTTTATCCAAATAGCGCCTTTAATTTAATAGTATTAATTGCAAGAATAAGCTTTAACTTACAAGTCCGCAATGTATATGTATATATGAATTAAAAGACGAATAAAGATTCAGTCCACATTCAGGCCCTGCTCATGATATACCAAGCCTAGATATCATATCTTATTATAAGACTTATATTATAAAGGAACAACCCCACCACCGACATCTAGCTCTAAGCTGTTCCTTTTCCTAATCATATCACGTATGATCCCTAAAGGTGACGGGCCATAGTTTCGATTCCTCTGGGCTTCCGCTGGCAGAAACCCAATGACAAAAGCACTATAATTCCATTTCACAATTATGCGTGAGTAAACTTACGGTGACCCCGCCAACCATCCTATTCTGTAATTATCGATATCGAAACGCAAACCCTTGTAGTGGAAGAAAGGCTAAATTTCTAAATTTTCGCTAAGCGAAAACTGCGAAAAAGCCTAGCCATTTAAATTTGGTTATTCAGTGTTCGCAAACAAATTTAATGCATAAGTGCGCTACAGTCAAACCGATCCTATAATTAAGCGCTTGTGGTTCGTGAACAAATTGGTTTAATTAAACCCGACTCGTTCTCAAAAATTTGAGTAATTTCACTTGAATTTTCGCAAACACTTTTACAGCGAATTCGAATTGATCAATAAGCGTTCCGTAACAATTTTTATGCAAAATGAAAAACTAGGATGCTTGGTGTGTTAACGTAAGTTTACTCGCTCATTACAAGTTTCATGAGTTACGTAGATTTTATCATCATTCGCAAACGCCATGACAGCGTTTATGAGAAGATTTTTAATATGTAGCTATGTGAATTTACAATATATTTCGAATTTTCTAGGCATTGAAGTCCCCGGTTCGACCAAGGGTCTACGGCATACCACACCATGAAAAACAATTCTCCAGCGGGCATTTGACACCCCGTCAATTTTTAACCCTTTCATGCACCATATACCCAAATGAATGGGCCCATGTTACGAAGCGATGCGCTTCTTGCTAATAAAATTTAGACCCATTAAATTTAAGCAATTTAAGCTTGAAGTGAGTAGTCCAAAAATAATTATCATTTTAATTTTAATACAACAGAGAACTATTTAAACATACAGTACTGGCCAGAAATGACTATCAGATTTCGAGTGAACGACTCACGAAGAAGTTTCAGGCAAGCGACTGTCGCTTTTGCCATGTCCGACGCATAATAATACCAGTACATAGAGTTGGATGCGTTTTCTGGACTAAGGTTTAGTGCCACATCAGATTTCGAGTGAACGACTCACGAAGAAGTTTCAGGCAAGCGACTGTCCCTTTTGCAATGTCCGACGCATAATAATACCAGTACATAGAGTTGGATGTGTTTTCTGGACTAAGGTTTAGTGCCACATCAGATTTCGAGTGAACGACTCACGAAGAAGTTTCAGGCAAGCGACTGTCCCTTTTGCAATGTCCGACGCATAATAATACCAGTACATAGAGTTGGATGTGTTTTCTGGACTAAGGTTTAGTGCCACATGATAAAAATTTAGTTTATATTCAGGTATATTCTTTGTGGTTCAGCATTACCGTGAGTGGTTTTGCACACAGAAGCATTCTTCTGATCTTTTCCCAATTCGAGAACATTATAAATAATGAAATGTTTGAAAAGATTTTCAATGAACTATAATAAACAAAAGAAAACGTTGTTTGACATATTTTGCATTTCCCTTCGCAGGAATACAATGACAAACATAACGGGCCTGACCGCTGCTCTTACATATTCAGTTCGCAACGGTAGGCAACCACAATACGAATATTTATAGTAAAAAACATACAGGCACAATTGACCACTGCTCGGTCGTGAGAAAATAAAATTATATATTTCTTTTCACTACTCTCTAGGACCGCAGTCATTTGTGGCGGCAAATACTGATAGTTTAAATAATTGTTCATAAGAGTTAGTCCAACTGAGGGGTGGAACCTGCAAAGATATAGAGCTCGGTAAACTAAGCTAAGGTCCTTACATCAGAGTTATACAAAGCCAATTAAAAAATCAGGGGAACCACCTCCGACCATTCACACTCAGCTTGACTTGGGCCAAACATTTAGATTGGTTATATTTCACACAATAGTTCTATGAGTTCGAAGCTCCAAAATGTTAAGTATGGCCTTTATGTACATCGTTTTCGCACGGGCTTTGTTTATTTAAGATTATGTAGAAATATGTATGAACGTGTAAATGTTAACTGAAAATAGTGTGAACCTAAATGAGCTTTTAAAGCAAAGCACCAGATTTTATAATGTAACAGAAAACCCACTGCGAAATATAAACATAATATTGCATTGGTGTGTTGTTCTGCTCGAACAGCATCAACTATACCAGGGTACATCGAATACTACAACAGTTATAATCATTGCAATGACCAGTACATCACAGTTCAGTCGAAGTCACGGCATTCGATCACTATAACCCTGACGTCTTTGATTCAGTGCCATTCGATACAAGCCAGTCACTTATCATGATCCGCTGCCGATTAACTAGCAAGAACGGCTTGCTTCGTCGTTCGCTCGCCACTTGGTCTTTTTTCTCCTGGAACAATGACAAATACAGTAGTTGTAACTGTTCTTGTACTACGTAGGGAAGCATAAAGGTTTTACAGCGTCATATTTTATACATACAGAATTATTCACAACAAGATTTTGTAACTTTAAATATCAGCGAATGCTTCATGACTTTATTGGATACAGAAAAGAAATTGACTAAATACTATGTAAGAATAAATAGTGAGTAAGCCAATTAAGAACCCCAAACAGAAACCAACATAACTAACGAATATAGAGTTCTTTTGTTATTCCCTTTTGACTTATAAATATGCCAGCGGCTACGCGGACTGGTGTCCTAAATTTGTGCGACAACTATTAATTTTGTGCATTAGCATTTACGCAATTGTTTACTAACCTGTTTTTTGCCTAAATACTTCGTACTAGTCACAGAGTGACAAGTAATAAAACAGTGACATATTGTGTACCCGAGCAAGAACTTGATTATAAAGAACAAGCCAGAAAGTTCAGTAAGTTTCCAAGCAGTATCACAATCAGGAAAATATAGCATTTAAGCAATTGTTTACTAACCTGTTTTTTGCCTAAATACTTCGTACTAGTCACAGAGTGACAAGTAATAAAACAGTGACATATTGTGTACCCGAGCAAGAACTTGATTATAAAGAACAAGCCAGAAAGTTCAGTAAGTTTCCAAGCAGTATCACAATCAGGAAAATATAGCATTTAAGCAATTGTTTACTAACCTGTTTTTTGCCTAAATACTTCGTACTAGTCACAGAGTGACAAGTAATAAAACCGTGACATATTGTGTACCGGAGCAAGAACTTGATTATAAAGAACAAGCCAGAAAGTTCAGTGAGTTTCCAAGCTCTATCACAATCAGGAAAATATTACAATAGACCAGTTGTATTTTTTGAAAACCTGAGATATGCTGGATGTTGTGCAATGTCAAACACAACTATTATATATGTGTCACGAACAAACAACTTACTCGTCGGAGATGGCAACTTGTCGGTTGGAACATCTGGGAGCTCCGGAAGTTTTTCTTCGGTTTCCTAAATGAAAATAAGTATTTGAGCTATCTTTTAATGGCAAAAATACTTCCACAATTCAATTAAACACATTCCTAGCTAAAACTTTTATGAAGGCGAATAGTCCAACCTACTATTGCGTCCAAAAATATTAAAAGATCAAATACATTTGAAAGTTCAAAATTGAAAAACAAACTAAAATCATAATCGAACGAGATTAAGTTTTATCAGTTGATGAAAATTTCGTTCAGCCGAAATTAATCAATGTTTCATAAATTTGAAATTTATTTCATTAACGACACCAAAATCCAAATGGTTCGAAATTTTTTTGATTGAATTGGAACCAATTTGTTTCATAAATTTGACATTTATTTCATTAACGACACCAAAATCCAAAGGTTCGAAATTTTTTTGATTGAATTGGAACCAATTTGTTTCATAAATTTGAAATTTATTTCATTAACGACACCAAAATCCAAATGGTTCGAAATTTTTTTAATTGAATTGGAACCAATGGGACCAATTTGTTTCATAAATTTGAAATTCATTTCATTAACGACACCAAAATCCAAATACTTCGAATTTTTTTGATTAAATTGGAACCAATTTTCCTGTAATCTAAATCGATCGATTTTGCACCTATCTTTGGTCGTGATTGAACATGGTTAACGGTTATCACTATGAACACGCTTTTAAAGTGCGGGTTATGCTCAAAATGTAACAATCGTTAGCAATGAAAGTGTCTTTGGAGGCAAGGTATTAGTCTGCAGCTACGTATATTTTTCAGAAAAGGCGTACAAGCTGTATCTTTATTATAGTCATCCAATACTCTTATCAAGCATCACTTTCAATGAAACTTCGGCAATGTGTTCGACCGAAAGTAACTTATAACAAATATCTCTTCACTTTTTTATAACAAACATTGTAATCCTCAGTTCCAGCCAAAAATGGTTGTCGCTCGCGACTAGATCCAAATGCGGCAGTCATTTCAGGCTCATACTGTGCCAAACGGGGCCTACACTGTAGCTTATCAGGTTTTTCACCGAAGATCGAGCATACCAAAGTGTATTTATGTTGATTTGCTTGATCTTTGATTTCACAGACCATACCACAGAAGTGTTCCGATCAATTATAATGTAATTTGTGTTGTAATAGTGTTTAAAACTGTAGCGAAAAGTGACCGAATGTGTCATTTAGTTTCTTTAAATGTTATATTAAATCAAAAAAGATCGTGAGATAATAAAATCAACGAATCTGAAAATATTTATAATAATATTTATATAAACTGCTTTGGTTTGAAAAGGTCGAATGCCGATAAAACACTGTTCTATGCTTTAATTAAATATCTGTGATGGAATCATGTGCAAAATATTGCTGACTTGCTTTCTCAAGATACATTCTAAAAATATAGTCAATATTCGGAATGTGTTTAATTATAGATACAATGTGATAATCCGTGTTTAAATGTATCCACAAAGAGGACCGCCAACGAACACATAGCACCAAGGCTGGAGCTAGGAGGTTACACGACATAACAAGATATGTACTTATAATTATTTATAAACGATTTCTCTCTCCGCCTTTATTCCAACACACTATATAAGCCGAAAACTCCAACTTACCGCAACCAATAGATCTAATTCGGCCATAATATCAGCTTCATCGTCTGACGTAAATGCTCCGGAAACAAGCGAATCGATTTCCTTAAACATTCAAGTATGAAAAACAGAATTACGTGCTTCTGTCGCAGTGCATTTTTCCAATGCAACATACATGCATACTTTTGGTAAACAAACTGTAGGATAGGATTAGATAAGGTAGTGACTGTCAATTAGTTAGTCCCTGACTCAAATTCTGATTCTGTCACACTCCCAGGCATGTTCAATTTCTCAGCTAATGAAAACTCACACACTTAACGTCATTGCGCACAAACGAGCGAAGGGAAACAAAGCGAATACGTCTAGTGTGCTTAGAAATTCACAAGTTAAGCTGTCGGAGCACGTTATAAAATCCTAGAAAGTGAATAATGCACCAGCAATACATTAATTGCAAGGCAACCATTATTAACACGAATTAAATCGCAAGGCCGTATTTTCATCCTCCAATGACTAAAAAGACAAAAGGTTTTGAAATTACTGATTACAACCTTCAAGAAAAACACGAATTAAATCGCAAGGTCGTATTTTCATCCTCCAATGACTAAAAAGACAAAAGGTTTTGAAATTACTGATTACAACTTTCAAGAAAAACACGAATTAAATCGCAAGGTCGTATTTTCATCCTCCAATGACTAAAAAGACAAAAGGTTTTGAAATTACTGATTACAACTTTCAAGAAAAACACGAATTAAATCGCAAGGCCGTATTTTCACCATCCAATGACTAAAAAGACAAAAGGTTTTGAAATTACTGATTACAACTTTCAAGAAAAACACGAATTAAATCGCAAGGCCGTATTTTCACCATCCAATGACTAAAAAGACAAAAGGTTTTGAAATTACTGATTACAACTTTCAAGAAAAACACGAATTAAATCGCAAGGCCGTATTTTCATCCTCCAATGACTAAAAAGACAAAAGGTTTTGAAATTACTGATTACAACTTTCAAGAAAAACACGAATTAAATCGCAAGGTCGTATTTTCATCCTCCAATGACTAAAAAGACAAAAGGTTTTGAAATTACTGATTACAACTTTCAAGAAAAATTACATTTTGAAGCGCCGTACTGTCATGTTGTAGAAATTTAGCGCTTAGCCTATTAATGCATACTGCACAAATACATTTATCGTATTCGGCAACCCGTACAACACATTATATAGACCCCTTTGACACTACACCTACACCAGAATTGAAGAAATGACGAAATTTATCTCGCAATTTATCATTTTTAGCCCACTGCAAAGTCTCACAATGTTAATAACATACTTAATATGGGTTTGAAACAATGAATCCATTGTATTTAACTAAGTAAACAACCATACAAATATATCGTTCACCCACCACGTTCACGAAACTGACTTTGTCAAAATTTTACTTTTTGGGGTATTTTGCAAACTTTGGGTCATATCTGGAGTGATAAAACAGCTCTGACAAAACACGTATCAGTAAAGATGTAGCTGAGCTCGAGTGGACAAATTCTTCGAACTGCGATTACCCCGACAAGAATTAACCTTATAAATGTTGGAAACCCGAGATGGACAAAATCAGAAAACTCTCCAATTCCACTTGGTTTTGTTAGAATCTGGGTAGGAGATCAATTATTATAGGACAGCGCAAAAACAAAACTAGGCACACAACTATGATGTATTACATAAAAAATTGGCAAAAATCCATCAGCCTTATGAAGTCATGTGTGAGACAGATGGCAAAAAATTTTGTACGATTTACGCTGCATGAGCGAACTCGGCTCACAACCATGGTTCCGTTGTCAATATCTATATTTTTGACAGATAGAAGTCTCGTTCCTACAAACCGTTTATCATAAGGTAGAAACAATTCCATTAACGGGAATTGCAAGAAGGAACCCTGGGCTGCATCCTTACCAGAAAAAATGATATCGATATCTGAATATGCCTTGAAAAACTGATTTTGGTTGCGAAAAACTTATAATATTGGTTAATAGGAAATCAGCTGTCAAAGAAAGGTTTCTTATGGTTATATTATCGTAATGCTGTAATATTAGTAGTAACAGAAATTATCGATTGCACTATTTAAATGTTGCATTTACCAATCAATTTGTGTACCGGTCCATGGTCAAAAAACGCAAGCCGGTGGCTCGAAACGTACTTAGCAGTGAACAATAATAATTGCAAGCGGCGTACGTAAACCACTAAGCTTTTTAGAAGCTGTTGCTCGGTTACTTAAGGAACTTCTCAGCATGAGCGAAAAACAACAAACATTAAAATTTTAGCCACACGACCAACTTGATAATAGCACAATGCTTGGCAACGTGCGTTGTCGTCGTTTGGCAGCGTTGGGCGTTACACAGTAAATTAAAATGAGAAGTTAGTGCGCCGTTTATTCAACAATAATAAAGAATATAAACAAAAAACTTATTCACAGGAAACCACAGCAGCAAGCATATTGTATAGCGTTTTTATTCACATCACAAATTATCAATGCTGAGAAAACTGTGTATATTTCTCAGTCGAATTAGTAAACCGATTAGATAAACAATTTCTGTTTAGCATGTTGTCGCTTGTCCTTTGAAAAGCGAGTAGCGAGGTGCTCAGCTAACAAAATGGATCAAAATTCTGGCCAGTCTATAGCCTTCCGAAAAGTGGGAGAAGAGTCGTGTTCATTCTCGACGGAAATTTCAAAGTGGGCGCAATAAATTTTGCTTAAAATGCTTAATATTTCCATAATTTCATTAAGTTTTACTGTCGTACAAGTATTTTCAAGCTAGGAAACGGCGTCTTAGCATTAGAAATAGTGGTGATTAAGGTTAAAAACATTTTATATACAGAGAATATAAATTTTGAGACATACACATTTTTGAATTTAGTTGAATTTTTGATTTATTGGATTTGATGGGCTTTCGGCCGAGTGGGGGGAGGGGCGGACATAGGGGATTTGGGAAGTGGTAGGGACCCCCGCTTTGTGGACAGGATGGAGATTATTTGTTTTTAGCAGCGATGACAGTGGACCGGTTCGGGTTACAAATCTGTCTATGCGGACCGCTGAACCAATACAACGAATTAAAAATTATATGACCAAAACAGCAAACATTTTTCAGCCCACGTATCTTGGTGAGTTTCAGTCAAAGATTTCCTAATACTGGTATTACACTTGTGTTGTCTCAATTGAGCATGTTTTGTTCATATACTTTTCTTACAAATTAAAATATTTTAAGGGCAAATGTTTTTGTTGTGTGACTTGAGACAGCACAGACAGACTTGTTTGTTAAATCTCGAACATTACGGTCCATAAAATTTTGGTAGCTTTTGCGTTATATGTGCATTGTTGTATTTAAAATCCGCTACTTGGTTGTGTTCGTCTTTTTCAATCGAAATTTGTTGGTAATATTTTTCCAAGATACGACGAACTATTCCCCATCAAAAATTTCCATAATAATTTGCCCTTTAAAGCCAAATACCGAGTAAACAGGAGTTGTTACGAAATTTTTTCCCAAACTAACGTTGGTAATCAGAGTTACAATGGCATTCCTTTCTTTACACGTGTTGCGATATAAACTGCATCTAAAATAAGCCTGAAAAGATTAGGATCACGACTGAAAAAAATTATGTGAGTTGGCTCAAATTAAACTTGTGACTTGGCCGGTCCGGACCGAAAGATTATATCAGGTTGCGGTACGAAGTTTTGGTTACGTGATTAAAACCACAATCGCATAGTCACACGTAATAGTCTGGCCTTTCAATAGCAGCGGGGCATTCCCCACATTCAAAATCGCCTACGTTCGCCGCATCTCACGTCAGAAAATCCCCCATCTATGATATTGAAACAAAACATCCGCAATACTACTAGTAACTCTATCGAGATTGCAGAAAGTAATGAAGCATAGGTACACCTACGCGTATTGCATGCACAGCCAATACGTCGATATGCTATATGTGGATATGACACAATACCGCACAGGTTAGAACAAAACTAACACCGGCAGTAAGTTTCTCATGCCCCAAAACCACCAAGTGCAAGATATCAGCCTCCCAGGACGTATATAACAGTAAAATTAAGAATTTTGGGTCGATGAACCATGGCGACGCCATACCCCCGTACCCTTAGAACCACAGATAGCAGAGCAAAATCAACACCAGCAATGAGTTTGCCATGCCCGAAAACCCCCGAGTAAAACTTTTCAGCCGCCCAGGACGTCAGAACAAATTTTCGAATTTTGGGTCGAGGAACCATTGGGCACAATACTTCAAAACCCATAAATGTAGAACCGGAGCCTTAATCGAAAAACAAAAAAGAGGCATCGGCAATATTCATTTTACTATGAAATAAAACCAACCAGACCAAAAATTCGAAAGTTATGATAAAATAATCTTACTTCCGTAAAGGATACTAACAGGGGGTGAAAACCCCTCATTTTGACCTCTGAACCCGAACCTTGGGGTGTCATACCCTCGTACCCATAGAACCATGGGTCACAGAGCAAAACCAATACTGGAAATGAGTTTCCCATGCCCGAAAACTACCAAGTGAAACTTTTCAGCCGCCCAGGACGTCAGAACAAATTTTTGAATTTTGGGTCGGGGACCCATTGGGGCACCATACGTTTAACCCCATAACTCTAGAACCGAAGCCTTAATCGAAAACAAAAAAGAGGCATCGGTATTTATCATTTTACTATAAAATACAACCAACCAGAGAAAAAATTTCCAAAGTTAAGATAAAAATAAGCTTGCTTCCGTGAAGGATACTAAAATGGGCTGAAAAACCATCATTTTGAACTCTGACCCCGAACCTTGGGGGCGCCATACCCCCGTACTCATGGAACCATGGGTCACAGAGCAAAACCAATACCGGCAATGAGTTTCCCATGCTCGAAAACCCCAAGTGAAACTTTTCTGCCGCCCAGGATGTCAGAACAAATTTTTGAATTTTGGGTCGGGGAACCATTGGGGTCCATACCTCGAACCCCATAACTCTTGAACCGGAGCCTTAATCAAAAAACAAAAAAGCGGCATCCGCATTTATCATTTTACCATGAAATAAAACCATCCAGGTATAAAAATTCGAAAGTTCAGATAAAAATAACTTTGCTTCCGTGAAGGGTACTAAAACACATTTTGAGCTCTGACCACGAACCATTGGGCATCATATCTTCGTGCACATGAAACCATGGGTCACAGAGAAAAACCAATACCGGCAATGAGTTTCCCATGCCAGAAAACCCCAAGTGAAACTTTTCAGCCGCCCAGGACGTGAGAACAAATTTTCTAATTTTGGGACGAGGAACCATGAGGGTGCCATACCTCAAACCCCACAACTCCAAAACCGGAGCCTTAATCGAAAAACAAAAAAGAGGCATCGGTATTTATCATTTTACTATGAAATAAAACCAACCAGGGCAAAAATTCGAAAGTTATGATAAAATAACTCGCTTCCGTGAAGTGTAATAAAATGGTGTAAAAACCCACATTTTGACCCCTGACCCCGGAACCAGACCCCAAATCAAAAACGCTAGGACGGTGAATCGATTATGCCGGTTCGAATTAGCCAAGATCATGAAAATCGGTTAAGGCGTTAACGACTTATGGTCGGTCACACACACACACGGAATTTAAAAAATTTCACCCCTGCAACACACAATCTCCACTACGTTTCACTACGTTCTGAGTATCGTTACAATTTTTAGGCGAATTTAATAAGGTTGCTACGATTCCTAATAATACGATCGGCGCCGAAAATGGCACCACATAGAAAAAATATGTCAAAACGCATGCGTAAGAATAGAAATATTCGCCTAAAACCAGTCAATAAAATTTTAACAAGATAATGAATATGACAGCCCGCATGCAAATCACACTCCCACATTAATTCCGCAAGTGGAAAAGTCAGATAATTGTTTGTGGTGATATTTTCCTTTAAAGCTAATTTTCCTATGATTTTTCTAAACTGTAATCGACAAATGCTGTGGCAATTTGACTAACCTGTTGATATTCAACACCTTCTCGAGTCTCGTCCAAAATTTTTTCAACATCCTCGATTGACATAAGACGATGTAAGTCTTTAAGACATTCATTGCCCACCGATAAGCTGTCCATTACCGAGATTTGCATTTGCGCTTCTTCAATATCACAGATCTAGAAATATACACTAAGCCCAAATGTAATTTTAGTAAAAATGCTGTCAAGGTAATAATGTTATGGTAAAAATTCGGCTCAGTATGTAGCAAGCTTACGTATTCCGAAGTACAGTAAATGATAGTTTTCATGCCGTTTTCGGTTCTAAACCTATCACATACGCAACATCTTTAAAATATTAATAAAGTTTCACAAAGATTCCTCGGAAAATTTTATCACATTCCACGTAATCCGTGGGCAACTCCTCACGCGGTTACGTAAATCAAAATTAACATCAATAGTAGTTATCTGCATTTATAACTGTCTTCTTCGAACAACAAATTTCATAAAAACTGCTATTTTGCGTGGCAGCTTACGACAGAACCGGATCAAAAATGCTGATACAAGCGAAGAAACTTTCAACAACCCGATAACTGCTCTTGATGTGGATTCTTCATTCTCTGAAAATTTTGCCTTGGGAATGAACCGAGGAACCCTGGGTTGGAACTAGGGAGGGCGCTGAATTTTGCCGGACATAAACTGGTGGAGTAGGGTTGGCTTGATCCGCCCTCCGACGGCTTCAAAATATAAAAATTTTCAAAATTTAACACTTTTCTTCGCAAGGCACTAACATTGTTAATAAATGGCCTCATAAACGGTGCAAAACTTGCTTATTGAGGTTAAAGACAACTTTTCAATCATTTTTCCTGAAAGTAGTCGAATTTTTTAAAATTCAGAAAAACATTTGCAGGGTTTTTGGGCAGCAGGGTTGTGTTTACCGGGGCGGAAGAGTCAAAACCTTTGCCAAAGGGAGCGGGAGGCCAGCAGGAGGAAGCCGTTTTTTCCTGGGGGCACCGAAAAATGCTAGCCCACCACTTCGGAGAAGCCAGTTGACAACTTTCGGAGAACTGGCTACGCCAGCCGATTACAATCGGATCAAGATCTCCAGAATCCAACAACACAATTTTAACGGCCAACAAAAATATTGCTGACATTTTATTACAGCAAGTGAGCCAGTTGCAATAATCTATAAGCACTGCAATAATATTCTGAGTGAAGTAAAACGTTTTGAAATAACAGGTTAAAGGAATCGTGATTGTTTAGCGGTGTGGTTGAATGGGGTTTACAAGTGGGTTTTCTAGGCCCCCCAAACCCTGTACTAAAACTTTCAAACATATCAGGCGCTTTTATATACTGTCTCCAATATTTTCGTCAATTTACCATTTTATCAATGTTATCCATCTGGACAGTCGCGCGCTCAATCAGCTGCTCCCGGTATCGCTTCTTTTTTAGCACAAGCAAGGCTTTGCTAAACAGAGTAGATATAAATAAGAAATTTATTAATACTACTGAAAGCACGTGCTGAAACAAAGCAAATTCATACGTTTATTAACCGGTTTAGCGTTAAGATATACTATATATTGTCTTATAGAATTTTTTCCGGTGTAAAAAATGAGCTTAATTTGATGCAGTTTACTCGTGAAGATATAACTCATGCTTTATCGGGACCATTTCCAACATACCCATTTGGCCCGTTTTTGCGAAAAGATGATGAAATAAGTTTCAAAACAACGGGCATAAATAGAAATTTTAAGGTTTCGAATGAGCTACCGCGCTATTCAGTACGCCCAGCAAAACTGAGTTATGTGTGTCACCAAAAAAACCACTACGGACCTGGCCTGTGAACAGCCCTCCGAAAAGTGGGGGGCCATGTTCATTCTCGGGGAAAATTTTAAAGTGGGGGGGGGATAAATTTTGCTTAAAAATACAAAATATTTCCATATTTTCATGCATTTTCACTACTGTGAACGTACTTTCAAGCTAAAAACAATATTTTAGCATTATAAATAGTGGTAATTAATGTTTAAAAAACAATTTGCAAACAAAGAACATAAATTTTCAGAGATAAAAAATTTTTGGAATTAGTTGAACATGAGGGGTTTCGGCCGAGTGGGGGGGGACGGACATGGGGGGATTTGGAAAGTGGGGGTCCCCCCCACTGTGGACAGGCCAACCGACAGGGAGAATTCTTTGTTACGCTCATTCTACTCACTATATTCAGAATTCAATTAACATTTTTGTTTACAAATGTCGTCACCAGATCGTAAGTGCTCTCTGCACACATTGACTGCCTTGCAGTATCGTAACGAACGTTATCGCAATGACATAATGAAGCTTCGAAATTCATTTTACGTGCTATTGGGTTTCGGCGGAACAAAATCAGTTATCGAAAGAACTGTTGATATTGCTAGACTGTAGTTTTGCATTCTAATTTCGCAAAGGATTTTGTCACAGCATGTTACGTATGTTACAAATTATGACAGACTATTTCAATCGATGCAGTGTACGGCAAATATCTACAAATATTTTTTATAACAAAGATACGTTCAGATAACCCAGCACCTATACACAAGAAGACAATGTGGTAAAATTTTGAGCGAGTAGAAAGACCAAGCTGTTGAAATTGGTATACGTTGAAATACTTGGCATACGCTGAATGAGCAATATATAAAATTACAGCTACGTTATGTAGCACCAGCGATATTTTGTCAATGGTTAATCGTTTGTCTTGGTATAACTATTTTGTTGACTTAACTTATCAAAAAAGCATTTACAATCACTTTAAAACGTATTAGCGCAGCGGCCAAACGTATCTCCAATATATATACGTAAACGTATAGTTTTAACATAATAGCGTAGTAAAAACAAACTGACTCCTTTTTGCCTTCTTTGAGCAACTGTCGTGCGGTAAATTTTTCCTTTTCTAAACTCCGATCCAAACGCTTCAAATATTGTTTCATTTTGTCACGTTGTTGTTTTAGTTGCTGAAAATAAATTAAAAAAATTATAAAAAAATAAAATAAAATAATTTATAAGAAAAATATATACGTCGAATTTGTCTGTGCACAAACGGCAAACAACAAGTTCTGGCTGAACTACTCCAGTTTTCATGGAACTTTCATTCAAATTCAGCTATGCAACGTACACAGCTGAATACGTAGAGACACGACGCTTCATATCGTATGAGACGTATGAAATACATTGGGTATATAATGTCTTCCGCTTCTGATGCAATGTAATTATGGTTCAACATTGCATGCTGTGCTTCCTTCTGTAAATGCAGAGGGCCAGAGTTGAGGTTCGATTTACAAATGCTACGCTAATGGTAATGTTATATGAACGCGCAGGAAACAACACATAACCAAATATGCAACGACAGATTAAATTATTTAGGTAAATTAGGTTCACTGATGGTCGACATTTTAAATTGCTAGAAATCTTAAAAGGTATAGGTAAAATCATGTTGGATTCTATATCAAAATGCCATTGCATTCAACGGTCCGAAAACCTATACAGAATGTTTTAAATTGCCAGCGTGCAATACAACTGATGAAGTATCAAAACCCTTAAAAACTATATGATATAGTGGTCAACCCTAGAAAACCAAATCAACAGTAACGAAAAACATAAATATACAGAGACCACTCTTGATGCCCTGCACGCAATACATAACCAGATTACATGCTAGAACTCGGGTTCGTCGACTGTAAAGCTTTTGAAATACCTGAAAAGGTATAATATAGTCATGTTGGAGTTTAGACAACAAAAACCATCCCTTATGCTTGGTAACCTAATACATACTCGTTGTAAGGTAAAGTATGAACACGCCATGACATGCCAACATTAATTTGCAAAATCAATATTTATGACAAAGGGTCGATGAACCATATTTGTACTCAACAGGAGCTCATGGAGTGGTCCCACAAAATGTCAACAACGCTGTAAATATAGATGCGCAGATTTAGAATAGTGGTTTCTACTAAAGGTCTACTAATAGTAATTAATTTTTCTATCAAACAGGAAAATTTTGTTAAAATCCATCAATCCGAAGATGAGTTATAAGTTACACCCACATGACAGAATCGACGGGGATCAACTGCCTACGGACACCTGAATTTATACACCCTATCCGCCACGCCTGATACATTGCTCAGCTTCACTTCGCTCTGCAAACTGGTCACCTCTGGAATAGAACTAAAAACACGGCCATGAAAGGCTGTCGCAGGTACCGAATGGTTGTGTGACACAAAACACTTCTAATCGCCTATCGCACTTCGATACATTACGATTATTTATAAAAACGTTTTTAAAGTGCAAACTCAACAGCCGCGGTGAAGCACTTAGAAAGTATTTGAAACTTAGTCAAAGCGCGACAGTAAATCTCGTACATTTGCTTGCATCAAACTCAACTAATTAAGAATTTTGATCCGGTGAACGACAAAAAGCAACAATGCAATAATTTAGTACGAGGATAACTTAGAGACTTACCAGAACGGCTCGATCTTGTTCAGTTACTCGAGATTCGTGCTTCTTGTGCTTTCCGAATAAGCCACCCATGGTATTGGTCGTATACGATACCCGAACATATATCACTTAGAGATTTTCGGTTGAACACCATCCACGTTTTCCCATAAGTTTTACCAATACTTGTAAAAATACTAAGATTCGGATTGTATTATAGCTAAAAACTAATAAATCGAAAATTTTTGGATATACAACCAATAATAGCAACTCAATGTGTACAAAATAGACATGAAAAAGTTATTAATAATTTTTCGTTTGGTGGCAATAAAAAGTATATGCTGACAAATTGCTGGGTTGAAACGGTTCCTGTCCACAACAATGATCAGTTTGTTGTTTTCGCTATATTGTTCTTATTAAAAATAGTTAATTGGCTGTGGGTCGAATATACAACTCGATGCCGTTGCCGATATCGCTTAACAAACCGTTCTCCCGCAATCATTGAGCTAGCTCGTTCCATGTCGTTTACTGAAATTGGAAAAGCTAATCATATTGAAAACCCGTCATCAGTTGTACTGGTTGCACGAATCGAGGTTCAACTTTGACAGCAATTCTGGTACCATTAAATATCGATTTGATACGATTATATCCGTCATCTATTTTGAATTTTTGGCTAATTAAAGGACGAATTAATGATTTCATTCGCCGCTTCACCAACGGGATGGAATTTTTTACCAAATTTTTTTGGGCGACCGCTCGATTAGCAAAGAATCGAAGTACGAAATGGGTCAAAGAATATTTCGCCAACATGCGCCACCTTGGACCACACCCCGATTATTGCATCGATAATGTTCAAATCTATAATGTCTATAACCGGCGATATCGGGACGTACAAACACCATATTTGCTGGAACGTTTTCAACGCTTCGATTATGAATCGCGAAAGCTTACTGAAATTTGCACGATGTATTCCTTGATCCGATCCATACGACGCAAAAGACGGTGTTGGCCACAATGCCGTTTCGCTATGGCCAGAACAACTGGACTAAATCGCTGTAAGGGCTTGAGTCCGGCAATTCTACAAATTACAACGCCCAATGAACAACTTAATTGAACGTTATTTTGCGCACCCTGCCTTATCCCAACGCGGGCAGCTTTTTACAGTGCGGCAACAATTCTAATACAGAAACCAAAATGAGCCTTTTACAGAATGTCTTATGAACAGTGCCTTACGAACAATCTCATAGATTGTTCAAAGATCAATGAACCAATTGAGGACAAACCTTTGAAGATCAAACTGATTCACTAATCAGAATTTCGAAGTATCTTTGTTCTTCATTTTGTACCTGCTATAACGGAGGTGGAAACCGTCTGTTGTAGTGGCGTTGTAGTTGTTATCTTTGTAATACTCAAGAGCTGGACATAACATATCCTTAGTTGGTCGGTAGGAAGAAACTACATACCTATCCTTAACTAAGAATTTATGGGGAGAGTTCGATGTTAGGATAATAATGTGTTCTTTTGAGTATGGACAGGAGTGAACCGCCATTTAGATGCTGATGTACCGGTTTGCCAGCAACAGGGTTATCTTTACATACACAAAAGTTGCCCGAATTCTAACAGTAGACGTGGTTGCTCCTCGGGCAGACGCTAAGTGACTAAATTTTACTATAAATTTAAGTTTGAGATTTTTGTCAGAAATTTTGATATATATGAGTCGAAAATTTTGAATTGTGTAGTTGTACTGAAATTATGGTTAGGGCTTACACCATGGTGACATGTGAACCACTTAAAGTTAGAGAATTAGGGATGTGAAGCGAGATAGTAAGGGCAGGGAAATGCCCTCAAATAAAGGGGAACGAGTACCATATTAATTTAAACGAGGATTTGACACGGGGACCTACACATTTAGAAATGTTGAAATTAATTTAACATTGCCGCTGAAGGATAACATAAAAATGTAATTTACACATTGAGAAATAATTGCAAGAGCACGAGTGGCGTCTCATCTACCATTATTTCCTATAAAGCTTGTGGCATCTTAATTACCAGTAGTATAAGCTTTAACGTTCTCAAAGTATTTTTGCGGAATGTTTTGAGTAATTTTTGAAAACTTTTGAAGCCTTTGAGACACTGTGTTATGAGAATAACTTTTGATGCTTGCATCTTTATTATGAGGCGCATTTTTACGCATCAAATTACCCATGAATTTTGTAACGGTTGTCTTTCGCTGTTTATTGCCAAGATTCATAAAGCTCAAATATGCAATATCTTTATATTAACTACAAAGAAAACTTCACGGCCGGCAACGTTATTTTGCAGGCGGGCCTATATTGTTGGCCTGTCCACAGCCCTCCGAAAAGTGGGGGGGGGGAACTTCGGGGGCCCCATGTTCATTTCCGAGGGAAAATTAAAAGTGCGGGGGGGGGATAAATTTTGCTTAAAAATACAAAATATTTCCATATTTTCTTGCATTTTCACTACCGTGAACGTATTTTCAAGCTAAAAACAACATTTTAGTATTATACATAGTAGCAATTAATGTTTAAAACACAATTTGCAAACAAAAACATAAACTTTCAAACATAAAACATTTTTGGAATTAGTTGAAAATGGGGGTTTCAGCAGAGTGGGGGGACAGACATGGGGGAAAATCTCACGAACATGATGGATTTGGAAAGTGGGGGTTCCCCACTGTGGACAGGCCAGCATTGTTATTTACGCTGGACAGCGTGCTTGTTCTTGGAAGGCCGCCGCTTTTTGTTTCGCATTGCTTGGGCGAATTCCATTTCTGAAGGTTACATTGGCACTAGGGTAAGCACATCAATATAATTTGCAATTCGACAGACCGATTTATAAATATTACAAAATTTATTATTTTTATAATATCCCTCAATTGTGCATGTCCTGCCAACGAGCCATCACTTAAAGAGTATGATGGCACATAAACGGGACCACTCGAGTCGATAAAATACGGTACAGTAAAACAAGCACGATGAGCTTTGCTTCTCGGTAAATAACTTGTATTTTCGGTGACGAACCAGAGACCCGATAGCCTAATGTATCCATTGCACAAGTGGTTAGCGCGTGGTACAATTCCCCCACAGTGAGAATATGGAAAGCAGCCGCTCAACTTTGGCTGGGGTGTGATTCGAATCCACGATCTCTTGCCTTTGGATGCGCAAGCCCGCGCTCACAAACGAAGCTATCACTGCCAGACTTCACAGCGTTATAAAGCTGCTATATACACTGCAGACGAATTGTGGGGGTGCCGCGTGCTGACCCCTATGCAACGGATGCCAGTAGCTACCGAAAGCTCTAGTTCGTCACCGAATATAAACAGAGACAGTTGCCGAGAAGCAGAGCTCAGCGTGCTTGAAATCGATGCAACCAGTTTTGTACCCCAGCGGTTCCTACGCACCCTTGTGGTTGGCACTCGTTCATAATTTACGCGCAAATGAAACGTTTACTATTTGAAACAGTAAACAAATTATTTGGAAATAATTAACCAATCGAGTATCGTAAGCCTCAGTTACTAATCCGGCATTGACCATAACAAAGGCCCGCATCAATAGCAGTTGGCAGCAATAGTTATTATATTGAAGGACTAGACATGAGATCGGGTATTTGAAATAAGTCGAGATCAATAAGAAATCACAAAACATATTTTCTGAGTTTTTACATTTATTATGCATGAATAAACTTAAGCTTCGCCCCTTACCATCCTCTTTTGACAAAAGCGATTCAGTTGTTCACTGAACACAAATTTCATTTTTGCGTTAAAGACATAAATTAGTCCGTTTCATATTCCATACATTATAATTTGAAAATTTTCAAGACACATTGGTGTTAAAGTAAGGTGCTGAATTGCATTCGCTAATGGCGTTATGGAACAGAAAAATTGAAATGGGATACGGCTATTGAAATCCAAGTTTTGTTTGCTAACAACGTTTTGTATATGGTGGCAAAAGAGGATGGTTGGGGGCGCATCTTAAGTTTAATCTTGCATTAAACGAAACAAGGAAGAAAACAAAACCGCTCAAGCAGCAACGCGACAGGACTCGACTGGCGCTACAGAAAAGAAAATTCAATTCAATCCAACTGACTAGAGCTAATATGCAAATTAACACTTGTCTGCAAAAACAGATTTCAATAATAACAATATTATAATATATTATGTATTTGTTATTTTATGCTAAAATGGATGAGGGTAGGATGGAACATAGGTTTTTTATGACGGTTATCGGTATTTAAAAAGGGCAACGGATTCGTCACCAAAAATTGATGGGAACGAGGTGCGGCCAGTAGAATGCCGGTAAGACAGCGAATATGCAGCGTTCTTTCTGGTTTGCGATCCATGTCTTACGAGGCGGCGTGACTCCATCTAGGCACTCATGGTCGAAAGACTTTGAAACGAAAGGCTCGAATAAAAATGTATATTTATAAACGATAAGATATTAAGTACATAACTTCACAATTATTTTTAGGTTACGCTTAACTTATGACCACCGGTATTTTACTCCTCGTTTATATTGCTCGGCCCAAAGTGCGGCTCTGTTAGCCCTTCATTCGCTATATTTTAGTACCCGATCTATTCTCTGGACGCCCAAACACACACACGCCCCCGTAATGGATAAACCGACCCCCGGCAGACACACCCCATACGCCCACACACGCCCCCAACACCCACACCACCCACAACACAAACACAACACCCACCGCCCACCACACTCCCCCACCAATAAGCAAAAAAACCACACCCACAGACCACATCCAAAACACCCCCAGCTCCAACCTATACCTCTATACCACAAACCACAAATTCAATATCCTATTTCCCCCCAATACCACAACACAATAACTAGCATCACACATATATCCATTCCCCTACAGCCAACAGAACAACCCCCACCATAACCCAACAGCAAACTAATTACTACAAATAACTACAGTAAACAACACTCTTATCAAGACAACAGTAGACTACACTATAACGATACAGATAACTCACCCCACAACACCAACACACTACTAAAACAAAATATCAAATAAAACACAAAAAAACAAACTATAATAACAAACTAGGTTACCTCCCAAATTCCAATCTTAGCCTCCCCCCAATTACCTCCTATACCCCAAATCAGCCCAATAATATTAGTATAATACAATATACAAAACCCACAACATTCTAAAACACCACAAAACAATAAAACTATATCTAATCACCACAAAAACCCAACCACCACTCCTCTCCCTATCCCTCCCACCCCCAGAATAGAACAACAACATACCTACATCACTCCCATAACTAATACCTAATACTATCCACTATATAACCTCCGCGCTTTAAACAACACAAAAAAATACTAAAACAAATAGCAAAACTACAACCCACCACTATAACAACTATACACTAAAAATATACATATATTATAATATACTTTACCCTCCCTCACACTAGAACCCCCCAACTATCAAACAAAACCCTACCTTACACCCACCTACATCCCCTAATACACCAAACTATCCTCCACCCCCCACAAACAACAATAATAATAAAATTTTCACAACTAACTCTACAATTCTCTTAGCCCCACCTTCCCCTTCCTTACAAAACAACCCCCCACCCCCCCTATACACACAACAACATCTACCATCTCTCTCCTACCCACACCACACACACCACAAAATATATAACACATATTTACCAAAATCAACCACTAAAACAACATATCTCAAAATAAACCAAATATCTATTCCTATTCAACCCTACCCTAAACACCCCACCTATTTCAAAACACTTCAATCCAATTACTCAAAACTCTCCAAAACGACAACACAACAGACCCAACTTCACACCACTCCCCCATTTATATCACAACAACTCTACTACCTCCTAGCCCCACCCCCCCCATATATACACTATACCTAAGCAAACTACGCCCCATCACAAAATACAATCACCCCCAACCCTCCTACTCCAACCCCCACCCCAATACACTATTCAAACAATACACACCATACATATACCGCCTATCTACCAGCAACGACCGAAACACACAAACACACAACACTTCAATAATTACAACAACCAATCCACAGACCTCCCCCAGAAATATAACACCCCACACCCTTACCACCCACCCATACTCTCCACCAACACCCCCCTATCAACAACTACAACACAATAACAAACCACAACCAATCACTCCCCCCACCACCCATATAAATATAAAAAAAAAACAAAACAACCACCAAAATAATAAAAAAAAATATAAAAATAAACAAAACAAAAACCCCACCAAAAAAAAAAAAACTACAAAAAAAACACAAAAAAAAAAAAAAAACACAAATAAAAACCAAAAAAAAAAAAAAACAAAACACAACCAAAAAAACCCAAAAACAACACAAAAAAAAAAAAAAAAAAAAAAAAAAAAAAAAACAACAAACCCAAAAAAAACAACAAAAACAAACAAACCCCCCCCCCACCCCCCCCCTTATGATTTAGGTTATCTAAAATTTTATTTCTTGTGTTTTGACTTTAATACAAAGCGCCCCGGACAGAAGCAATTCGTAATTCCATATAAGTACCTGAGCATAAAGCCTTAGATTTAAGCAGTATACTAAGCCCAATCTTATGTAACACACACCTGGACGAGATTATGAACTAGGTTATGACGGACGTACACAACCTAGTTTAAAGTTTGTCTCTCTATGTTCTCCGGCACCCGGACGGAATGCGCAAGAGGTGGATATGAGGAAAGAAGGAAAGCTTACGACCGGTCGTCCTAACCCACGCCCCTTACTGGCCAAAGGTTTACTCACAAAGTTAACCTCCGTACTAAGCTCACCCCGGTGAATTCTCCTCGACACACGGCCGATGATTGACACTATATGCTACTAATTTATTTGCCATTATTTTTAACCCTACGGCTTAGTTCTTTAAACCCGAAATACCTGATTTTGTGGCATGCTAATATTATTAAGGTTATATAATACTTGGTATTATTATACCTATCGATATTTATTCTCGCTGAGACGCTAGGTGATTTTCAATTGACGTGGTATCCAGCGCATCAATCACGGAACCCAAAATCAGAGCCAACATAATAATGTTGGCGGTCTACTAGGCTACACATGGGATTCCTTGGCCCAAACCTCCCCAACCAACCCAAAATAATCCGAAAACCCACCCTAAAACCAAAATTTGGGTTCCTCACCAATTTTATTACTATATGGTTCCATCCCACAAGTTCTAAAATCTTAATTTTTAGTTGTTTACTTTAAACCTAATTTGCATATTTTCATTTGTCTTATTTTAGCTAAAAGTTAGTTAGTTTGGCTGTTTCGTCTGGGAAGTGCACATGTTTATTACCTGTGTTAGACGTCAAGTTTCATAAAAGAATTACGCGTTCAACATGCTTCATGTTATCAACCTAGTTCCGGTTCTACTTAGCATAAAGAAGTACGCTTAAAATTCTGATTATTTTAAATCTAGTTAGGCTTACTTATTTACCAATGTCCATGTAGATTAGTACAACGTTTACATGCCTGCTTTAAGAACGTCGATCGGTTTATTAAGAGTTCGGAAACGTGGTTTTAACGGTTTCTATGATTATTATGGCTGCTTAAAGGCTCAGGCGTCAAAAATTACGCGCGATATATGTGTTCGAAGATTGCTATCACGGTTTATAAAATTTGTGTTTCCGGTTACGGACTTATACGCTCTCGGCTCAGGAAGGTCACAAATAGGTAAACTAAACCTTAATTAGCAATAGAAACTAATTTAAGCAACGATTTGCATTAGGCAATTTTTACTAGTTAAGCATTGTAGACTAGACGAGTCAATCATCGTATAAATGCGTTATGTAAGCTAAATGGGAGGTAAGTTTTTTGGGACAAAAATTACGGATTTAAGCATGGTCTGATCCTGTGCACTCGGCATCCTTCAGCCATGGTTTATTAAAAACTTATCTAATATTGCCCTAAATATATTAAATTTGATTGGTGTTGGAGAATTCGAGTAACCGTGCCTGTAACCTGGCGAGTTCGAATAACGAGCTTTGGAGATACTGTTAACAATTTTGAGAAATTGGTGTTAAGATTAAAACTTAAAAATTTGTATAAAATGTTAATTTTACAAATATATAAAATTTTGAACATGGTTTAAGGGATAAAAATTTACAGTAATAGCATAGTGAGACCTGTAATAATTTTAGGAAACTTTACCAAGTATGGAAAAAAACTAACTTTACAATTTTACTAACTGAAGTTAAGGATTTAGAATTACTCACCATTAAGCTGCAGCAAGCTCGAGTAAAAGAATCTGCAGCGTCTCAGTAAGTCATTCAAAGATTTCTCACACAATTTTAGGTGGCTGTATAGTGCCCGGGTAGGTTAGTATACAGCTCCGCTTAGGTTCCACCAGAACGTGCTCGAGAATACGGGTTCCGGATTTAATTTTTAAAATCTTCATACAAACTATCACTACGATGGAGGGTTCGTGTAACAGTCCCGTAGTATTTACAGAGTAAAGTTTGAACGTAGTTTAGCGTAAATTTTGAAAAATAAAATTGAAAAACGGTACTACTAATTTTTTTATCTCTGGCGTCAATTACTTTTAACAAGGGTTAGAAAGAACTGTATTAGTTCTGAAGGCACCCAAGCGCTGTCTTAGCTCTAGGTTGATCTCCTATAAGATGTTTCTTAGGCTTCCTCCATATAGTTTTAGTCTTGGCGTTTGACTAATAAATAAAACAAAGGTCTGCGCTTTACCTGATATGATCGTAATAATAATGTGAAGAAATTGCACCAGCGCACTAAAGCTAAAATCTATACAGGTTGCCTAAAATAAAGTACCAGTAATAGGTTAAACATAAGAGCTTAACATTAGACTTCGGAGGCAATGACCCGATTTCAGCAAATACGTAGCGAAAAGATTAGCAGAGGATCACCGCGTGGCGGAATCGGACAGGTTTATAGATATTCCAGGGTGTTAAGTTAGTGTTTAGCGACCAGCGCAACTACCAGAGTACCCGAAGAATAACACAATTCCAGTGCGGAGTTAACAAGTAACTACCTACAAGTAGGTCACTCGTGACGCTAATTCAAGGTACTGAACAGAGACGTCCTAACGCTTGAAGCGTTTAAGTAATAGCTGAACACCAGTTTCGTACAGGCGTATAACAAACCGAGTTCAAACATTAACAGTATCGGCAATCTAGTATCCACAATACAAAACTTTGTCGTAAAAATTTTAATACTAAATGTTAGCTTGAAAGTTCGAAAAATACACGGCAGTATCGTTAGCAAATAACAACGGATTATATAGAAAGGAAAAAACTTAACAGCAAACTGGCATTATGCACTAGATATGAAACTAATAGCAAATAACAAAGATATTGAGGCATGATTATGACCTGCATACATATACTATAGATGGTAACAATTTTTATATTTTTACATAACTTTTTGAACAACTTAGCACGATCATACATTGTAGGATACATGTACCTAAAGTCGTAACTACCTGAGAATTCGTAGCCCTGAAAAACCTAAAGAAATTTATGTGTTAGTGTTATTGTTATCGGAACAAGTGACACTGGATCCTCCCTAAATAAAACGTGGGTGTTGGACCATAACTGCCAAGCCCCCTAAGCGTATAATTTCCGCGACCTGTGCATTGGACAACACCTAGGCGAGGCTTGCGCGAAGACCTAGTTGCGGTAACTAGATCCCACCTTACGGCATGTTTACAATGTCACAGCCTTCGACGATAGAGCAACCCATGTTGTGGCAGCCTGGTTACCACGGGTGGTGGAAAGGTGCCGAAAAGGGAGAAAGACCAAGCCCACCCAGAGGTTCCCGTTTAGGGGATGGGCTGCCCTTCTTCTGGTCTGCCTTGCCCTGTACTAGATCTTACTTTGCCAAGTAATCCCGCCACCTCGGCAGGATCCAGAAATGCAGGTAACCTCCTGCAGTCACTAGCAGGTAACCTCCTGCAGTCACTATATATTTTCACATAGGTATATGTGTACACAGGCGATTGAAATTGTGTATACGGTTATATATGTATGTGTGTGCGAGTTTACCCTAAAATACCGAGAAGGAGGAATCGTACAGAGAGCCTTATCGTAGGAGTGGCTTTAACAAAAGAATCGAAACCAGCCATAGAATCGTGTAATCATAAATAAAAATCCACCACGCACCAGAAGAAAAATCACTATTATTACTAAATTAGTATTATAATAAAATTAACAAATAATCGTCAATTATAGTATTACGGTTGGAATTTTTCCTATACTAATAATAACAGTAAAATATAACAAGAAAATAACATAACACACGAACCTTTAAACACATGAAATATATATAATAGAAAAACCGAGATACTAAATGTAGTAACTACACAGCAAAAATAGCGAATAATAATCGTCAATTCATCGTCGTAGACTGTATATTTCTAGCCAACTGGCTAGCTACTTTTGCAGCGCAGCAGTAGGACGACATTTATTAATTGCAAAATAAAAATTTTTAAATAATATGTTGAAAACTTTAGGAAAATTTGTAAATTTTGAGGTTGAAAAAAGGGTAATTTAAAGGTATCCCTCGGGGATTGGATAGATTTCCAAATGGAAATAAGTTAGTAGGACCCCGTTTGATAATCTTAAAGGTTTAAGGAATTGCATAAAGTTAGGAAGAGTCAAATATTGGAATACTTGAATTAGAGAATAATGATAGAAATTATGAGGTTCCAACAGTTAATAAAAATGGAACAATAGTGAGATTAGGGTGTTCCCAGCCCAAGGAGAAGATGAAATATACCCCAGTAGTAGGGCCGAGTTGAAGCAAATTTAGAAATTGATAATAACTTTATTATTTAAACCAGTCGTAGTGGAACTACATTTTTTGAGCGGAGCGATGGCATTAGTAATATGAACGTACTCAATGTCTTGGGAATATATTATTACCTAGACAACAATGAGTAAATGAAAGAATAGTTTTATTCCGTTTGAACGAAAGGCAAGACAAAGGAAGTCACGTGGCTTATACAGCATGGTGATGAATGAAAACGTAAGAGTTGCTACTCGCCATACTGAAAACCCTAGGGTATATGCCGTTAAAATGACTCTACGACCAATAATTAAGCTGTTATGAGCTTAATTAGGGTGTTAATTAGCTTAATTAATGATAAAATTGGCAAGTTGCCAAACTTCTAAAATATCAGGTGCACATCCTCACATGATAAGCTTTCAAACAAAAAAGTTTTTTGAAATAGGTTCAGTGGTTCTTGAGATCCATGAGAGACGAACGGACATCGACTTTTTTGCTCCGAGACAGAAAATAAAAACGCTTCGCTCGGCGACCTCGCTCCGCTCAATGAAAACGTTGAATTCTATATGAAATTGGAAATTGTATTGGTGTATAGAAGTAATAAATCTCGGAGTAGAGTAAAATGGGGTGTCTGCCCGTGTGGGGAAAGGTATCGCCCTACCACGGGTGATGTACATAGTATACCCTACCAGGAAAATGCGTACCTGAACGCGTCCATGCGACAGGTTAGTGAAAGTGATTTGGTTTGCACATCATTCGTCACCTGTCGATGGACCCAAGAGCCTCATAAGAATGAGGCTTGTGATTTCTTTGTTCGTTGTGGTTGTGTTGAAAGTAGAAAAATGTAAACACAATGGTTAAAATCGCGGGATTGCACCAGTGGTGTGCAGCTGACGTTTAAAGGATTGGACGTTGGTGGCCGTAACCACTTCGTGTGGTAAAGCATTCCAAGATCTAACCACCCTATGTGGGAAAAAGTTTTTTCGAATATCGTGTATCGGCGTTGTTCGTATTTGTAGTTTGTACGGATGTCCTCGAGTGCGTTCAAAGCCACCAGTAAAAATGCTGTTGATATCAATGTCGATTTGATGATGGACAATTTTGTATAAAGTGATAAGGTCGCATCGCAATCTACGCGTTTGTAGAGTTTGTAGTCCAAGGTACTCGAGTCGCTCATAATACGTCAGGACGCGGAGTTCCGTATTAATCTAGTTGCATGCCTTTGTACAGATTTGATGAGATGAATATCGCGAATATAATGAGGGCACCAGATTACACTGGCGTACTCCACTAATGGACGGATAAGAGCTTTGTACAGAGCTAGCCATTTGCGTTTGTCCCAAAAACGGATCGTTCGATTGAGAACGCCTATTATTTGTCTAGCTCGGAGACAAACACACACAGTGTCGAGAAAACGTGAAGTCGGGTGTCATTGTAATACCAAGATCTTTTTCTTCAAGCGTGGGATTCAGTATATTATCACTTAGAGCGTATATGGCGCAAGGATTTTTTTGGCCACAGTGCATAATTGAGCATTTCTCAGCATTGAAGTCAAGTATCCATGTTTTAGACCACGAAGCGAGACCACTTAAGTCAGCTTGTAAATCGTCCAATGAAAAACACTGTAATGGAGATTGTGGGATGCGTCTAGCCATTCTAATGTCGTCAGCAAACTTAAAAAGAGGGGATGATACATATTCGTCTATATCGTCGATGAAGATCAGAAAGAGTAGTGGCCCCAGTACTGTCCCCTGAGCGATGCCACTGCGAACATTAACATAACCAGACGACGCTCCATTTATAATAACTCTTTGTTTCCTTTGGCAAGGAAATGCTGTGAACCATTTATGTAGTTTCCCAGTTATCCCATACTCCTGCAGTTTATGAAGGAGGGCGCAGTGATTCACAGAATCGAAAGCTTTTTTAAAGTCTACATACACTACGTCGAGCGCGTCTCCAGTGTCCAATACCATTGTGGCAAAGTCCAAATAACTTACCATCTGTGATACTGTTGAGCGTTTAGTTACGAAGCCGTGCTGAGAATCGTGTAACAAGTTATTTGTAGTCAGAAACTGTACAATATGGCCACGAATTAAACTTTCTAGTATTTTGCATATTGTAGAAGTAAGGCTGATAGGTCGAAAATTTGAAGCTACCGAGTGCGAGCCCTTCTTATGCAGAGGTATTACATCTACGAGCCGCCAGCTATCCGGGATATTGCCAGACGGTAGTGATAGGTTGAACAAATGCGTTAGCAGTACGGCTAGTAATTCAGCACATGCACGGAGAAGATCGTTTGGAACGCCATCACTACCAGGAGATTTGTGCAATTTCAGCATTTTAAGAGACGTCTTACTGCAGCAACGTCTACAACAAACTCTGGTATAGAGAGAGGTTCGTGTTCGTAGGACAGGCGGATCAAAACGATGTGAATTGAAAACCGTTTGGAAGAAGTTGTTTAAGTGCATAGCATTATCTAAGTCGGTGCAAGTGGATGATCCGTCTTCTCTAATAAACGGGCCAATTTTTGGCTTACACTTCCGTGTTCGCATCGCATACGCGTAGAAGGACTTTCGATCACCGTCAATGTTGTCTGCCAATTTGCGTTCATACTTAACAATCGCTGTACGAATGCAGTTTCCGAATGCACGCGATGCTTCGAGAAAAGAATTATAAGCGGCAGCCGTTCCTACTCGTTTGTAATATCTATATGCATTGTGTTTTTGCCGCAACGACTGCCATGCTTTTTTGTCAGCCCAAATTGGTTTCTTATTTATTTGTTTAGAGCAAGTCGGTACGTAGTTAGTTATAATGGATGTAATGAGCAAATGTATAGCAGACCATACTTCGTTGGTGTCATTCATATTCAATATATGAGACCAATCTGTATCTGCTAAATTAGAACAAACTTGTTTCCAGTTTGTTTATGCCAAAGTTTTCGGGGAGATGCGGGTCCTTTACGAGTTGATTCTACACTGGTTCCGACGTTGAGTGTGAATCGCACACACGTGATCAGAATTTTTGATGGGACCAACGGTAGAAACGTTGCTTACAAAATCAGGTTCCGAAGTGAACACTAGATCAAGCGTATTGTTATTTCGCGTGGGAATAGTAACGTGTTGCACAAAATTAGAAGATACCATAGATTCAACAGGTTCGTCAACTGATGGATGCCATATCAAATTTATCCAATCAACCCCAGGTAGGTTGAAATGAATATTCCACCCGAAGAATGTATCATTTGTCGATAAGTTGATTACTTAGGTGGAAATATGAGAATTTGTGAAATTGTGAATTGTGGGTTCTATATTAGGATTGGAGAGTGATATATCCAAGATAGGGAGAATTAGAGGTCTTCATACCAAAGATGGGTACCAATCCCTTTGTGCAAGAGAATATAGTAGTCACCCCTCGGGGATAATGAATATCCCCTTGAGGATGAAAAATACAAGGTTGGACCTGCCCAAAAGTTGACATATACCTGCTCAAAACACTATAAAAATGATCCAAGGTTTCAGCAATCCATCATAATAACAATATCAAAGCCGGCTAACATTTCCAGAAGCCTGACCAAAAGTCGTCAATATCAATACACTATCTCAAAAATAACTAGCTAACAGATACAAAACAGAAAAAATATTATTCAGTACATAAAACTATCAACAGGTGCAGGAGTCACTAGTCTTCACCGAGAAGCTTTTTGACTGAAATTATTTTAACATAGGCTTACCTAATAAAATAAATTAAGCATTTTGTGCAAATTAGTTTAAAACAAAAGCAACAAAACTAAAATTTTAGAAATTTAAAGTTTATGGAGCGATGTAATAAATAATTTTGTGAACTACGATTTTTAAACTGAAATTTATGGGATTTAGTACCCTGGAACCCTGGTAGTCTAGTAAACCCCTGAAACTTCTGGAATGTTCTGGAAGCTGGGCAATCCCCCATTGATTGGATCCCACTAGCTAGGACCTCCCCGGATTTAAAATTAAGCCCAGTGAAATTTATTTAGTCAAAATAAAAATAAAATTTTTTGGTGATTTTGGACTTAAACCTCCCTAATGCAACTTAGCGTTATTTTATTTAGTTTGCTTGGGGAAGGGGTTGGATGGCGATTTTTCCTTATGTCGGCTATCGATTATAACAAAGAGGACGGGATTCGTCACCGAGAGATTGTGCGGTTCGAGGTGTGGCCAGTAGAATTCCGGTGGGACACTGGTTGCGGCGCGCGTATTTCTTTTTCGTGAGCGGTACTAGTGCCTTATATTTTGCGATGCGGCGTGATTCTTGCTTGACTCTATTGCTCGAGTTCCAGATATTCGGTCAACAGACACGGATATATAAGGTTTGTTGCAACGTACGATAAAATATTAGAATACCGTTATTATGCCCGTGGTTTCCTTGAGGCACCAATTCAATAACTGTATTAGAATACCCGTACTATGCTCGGTGCTTGTTTTGAAACGCCTGGGCAATGATTAGTGGAAATGAAAAACAAAATAATTACATATAGCTAGTGAATGTAACGAGTGAAAATATGCAAATTATAAAATAAAAGTAAAATTTTAAATTTTGTATAAACTAAAATTTGGGGGAAGCATATAATAGGGATTTTTGTGAAAAATGATAAAAAATGGGATTTTAACCCGTGAACCCTTTGCTAGCCTATAGGACCTTCGACACTTAGAGGAACCCCGATACTCGACAGCATTTATTTAGTTCAAGAATTTTTTAATTTTCCCCCTAGCTAAGTGATAATAATTGTAATTATTTGAAAATTACTTAATTTTGGATCCAAATTTGGGATCGGAAGCTATACTGTTAAAACAGCTTAGAATGGTGTGCTCCGGGGAGACAGTCTTAAAATTAAACTCACGTTTAGTATGGGACTCGTATAAGGACCTTAGCTTATGCTGAGACTACGATTTAGGTTAATATATCGAAAATGTCACATAATGATTTAACTTTTTCCCCACAAGACATAGCATTCTCATAGATATAAAGGATTACTCCCTTGACGTTCCTAACACTTCGCGCCCTCAGAGTCTCAGAAATCCGCTTTTCAGAAGTAGCGTAATGTAAATTGAGGCTCAGCACCACTCCCCCTTTCACCCGCGCACGCGCCAAAGACGCGAGCAAAATGCTGCCAAATTGTAAAAAATTGGGGCACCAGGCAAAAATTAGTGAAAAATTGGCTAAAATTGCGGAGATCAGGCACAAATTGAATATATTGGCAAAATTTGGGACAAATTTTGATTTCCAACAACTGCTATCTCTCCGGGGTTTCGGACCTACCTATATATGGCTAAAAAGTTCCATTGGATCATATTTGTATTATCTACGAATCGTGTTTTGACTGGAAATTCGAGGTGCAAAAGAACTATGTTGTACAAGTCCTTACCTTTGCTACTAAAAGTCACCTCGGATATCCTAAGAATTTAAACCTTCTGTATCATTTAGTATTGCTAAAAACCGTTGAATAATTTTAAGTCCCAAGGTATCGTGCCTGGTACACTCTGCTGGTATCCACTTTCATTAAGCATTGAGCGATTTGTCAGCTATTGCTCAAAAAATTTACGAGTCCTAGGAAAAAAGTGCAAACACCAATACTTGTTCCATCAAGCAATACATGCGCGAATTTGGTTTTAGAACAGCGCTGCGATACGTAATTGGTGGTTGTAGCACGACAAGAGGATTAAAAGGATGATATTGCAGAAGACGGAAGCGCCATGTTCCTACTAAAGTGATATAGGCCGATTCCGTTCTGAGAGGTTGCCCGATTCCGACTGATGCACCGCACTGCTATGCCTTCTCCCACACGCCGCCGAAGACACCCGACCATATCTGCTAAGGCACCAGACCGCTTTCCCGCTCTCGGAGCCTTATCGAACGCCTTCTCAGATGTAGCTCGATTTCCAATAAGGTTCCTCACAGTCCTTCCGTCTCAGCCCCAGCGTTCTCGCCGCACAGATGTAGGTGGATTTCCAATGAGGTTCCTCGCACTCCTTCCGTCGCTGCCACAGCGCTCTCGCCGTACACACGTGCAAATTTTCGCCAAAAAGATGCAAAAATTGGGAAAAATAAGCAAAAATCAGGGGAATAATCTGAAATTGGGGAAACATGCAGTATTGGCAGAAAAATCGCTGGCAAAAATCGTATAAAATTAGCAAAAATTAAGAAAAATTTTTATTTAAAAAATTTTTGAAAATTATTGCCATTTTTACGACCTGCCTCACCCGGAGTACTCACTTCCGCACGTTTGCATTTTTTGTATCTTTCAAAGGATCAAACCAAATTGTGACCCGGCACTCCCGTGGAGCGTGCTGACAACAATGGTGTAATATATTAATAATTTATTAATAATAATAATAATTTTATTTGCTACACAAAACACAATGATAGTGTACCGGAAACCGCTCTCCACCAGTTTTGGGTCCCGAGTGCATAATTTGTGTTTTTAGTATTTAATTTCCAACCCTTTTTCACAATTTCCAACAACTTGGGTTGTTACAAAGGACATTCTCAGCGATTTATAAATATATTTTTACTGCTTACGAAACTAACTAACCATCAAAACCATGTAGCTCCAATAATTTATTTTACCTTTATATACGATACGCGCTTATGCTCCAAGGTTTCAGCAGGGGTTGCCGGGTAGGGTGTGGTCATCAGTACGGTACTGTTAGGGGAGACCCCACCCACATATGTTCCAACTTCACCAAATTTTTGTCGATTTAACGCTATTTTCGCTAATTTTGCCACAATTTTCGGCGATTTTACCGCAATTTCTGTTAACTTTGCTAAACGCCGCGCGCCGGGTATAGGGTGGAATAATGGCCGGAGGGAGCGGCGCGCAAGGGCGGGTGGCGAGTACGTTGGCAGCTTCAGTGGTAGGCCAGGGCCCCAGGAGAGAGTCCGAACGGCACCCCTAGTGATACATATAGTTGTTATCAATTTCCTTAATGGAAGCATTATTTGGGTCATGTCAAGCACCTAGCGTATTATGCCAAGTTTTTCTTTCTCGAATAATCGATTAAGTTTTCGTCTTGCGAAAGCTTGCGGCTAAGTTTAAGCCTTAGTCTAAGATTTATCGTAGATCTAAGCCTAAGCCACAGGCTGAGCCTAAGATTAGCCTGTTCTCGCAATTCAACTTTGAAATTTTACCTTTGTGCTGCTTGTCAAGTGTTTCCCCTTTGGTAATGATCCTGTTTCGTGATACAAACGAAATACCTAAATCTAAATCCATACTGAATGTATTTTTATTGGACCCTTTTAATTTGGCAACATGGTCGAATTTATTGTTCATTACGCTTCGCAGCTTTGCACGTTATGCAATGTACAAACAGCCTAAATGTGCAGATTAACCGAAACGAATCTTATATTTCATGTTCAGCCAACAGATCTGCATCTGCGAATATAAGAAAAATTCGCGTATTTTCACGTTTGATCCAGGTTAAGTTGTTCATTGGGTATTATGTTATATTACGTTGCTACTAGTTTCCATCCTGACGTTTCCTTACATGTTGTTGGACAGTTCCAATTTTACTCAGGTTGGTTTAGTTGTTGTTTTCTATCGCGGTGTTAACGGCTGTAAATTGCTGTCTTTACTTTGTCTACTTATGCTTCAAAGCCGACCGTCTCCAACACTACTGTCTAATGACACCTCTGCTTGCTTTGGCTGCTTTTAGCACAGCTGTCTGTTTTTCTTACTACTGCGGTAATATGACATATAATTTTGGTCTATTATAATAGTTTGATGTTTGATGATAGATTTCAAAAAACCAGCGACCATCAGGCTGTCGGTCGTAACGTTTGGCCGATGCCCAACACTACTGTACATTGTGGGACATTGCGAGACATCACGCCAATTCAGCTTATCGTGTACTGTACGTTTATACGTGTTGTTGTTTATGAACAGTAAATGCTCCGGGTATCTCCGAAACGATTAATGTCACAAGGCCCGGATTCCAGTATCCAGACGATGGGACCAGACGAAATACACGTTAACGTTTGCATAGAATCACTAAAAACGGCCTAGAATTAAACCAGATGGAGCTGGGTACAATATAGCTCTTTGCTGGAGTTTAAGGTCGATTATCGTGTAAAAAATCCTTTCCTCATGTAAGAATTGACGCCACTACAAAGTGTGATTGTTTTATATATACTATTTCAAGAACATTGAAGTGATTACAGCAACATTCGGGAGCTCAAAGTTTTAAAGTAGAAATCTGGCTGTTTCCAGAATGTTTCCGTTTGTCTTAAATTTTATCGTTAATCATGTAATGGTTTAAGCTACAGCAGCTTTTATGTTTTCAGACAGCTATTTATAATTGCTTTAAAATAAAGTTCTGAAATTGGTAGAATATTCCACAGCGTGACGGTAACACAAGAACGCAAACAAAAACTTTCTGGATATTATAAACTGTCTAAAATTTGTAAAACATACAAGTTATGACCATGTACGTTGACGTGGTTCTTACGACACCTACGCTGCACGCAGTATTTATCGAGCTACCAGTTTTAACTGCACAATCAGTATTTCTATTTGAGCTTAGCAAATATAAACACTTATTTTTAGTAAATTTCTGTATTCCTCGTTGAACAATACATTATAGGGACACAGTAGTGTCCCTATCATATGTTTTGTGCCAATACTGGTGCATTTTTAACTAACATGTTAGGGATTTTTTAAAACACATATGGTTAATGTCCTTTAGAGGTATGATTTTTAAGAGGCACAGTTTGGGGTCAGTTTTGGAAATAGTCCAATTTGACTATTTATTTTTATTATTTCGACCGAGAGGACACATGGTTTACCGAACGAACAGAGTGCATTAAACGTTAGGGAAACTTTGAGGACACGTTTTGAATGAATAGAGATTTGTTTGGGACGCCGAGTCAATTTCCACAAACACATACTTTGGTGAATGGAATAGGCATGTGGATGTCGACATTTCGTTCCGTATCCGTTTCTCATTTTCATTTCATGGATAACAGCAAAGAAGGGCTGTTGTTTATTTATATCACTAAATAAATTCGACATAGTTACTCGAATAGCTTCCAGGTATCTTCGTCAGTAGCTAGATTTTGTTACAATTTGTGCATAGTATAGCCTTGAACGCTGTATATTAGTTTGAAGAACTAAAACCACAGGGGCAGTCGAGGACCTTCGGGTAAGTCTTGGGCCTGCGCAGGAGGAATGATCCGGCTAGCGGGGGAGGGTGCCTCTTTCTAAACCATTTCCGTTGAACCTGGAGCTTAGCCAAAGAGGGAGGCACGAGGTCGCGCACACCCGTGCAACCATCGGACCATGACGAAAAGGCGTAATACGTACGCCAAATCAGATTACGCTCTGCTCCGCCAAGCAAATAGTGTGTCCCCAATTCCCCAATGCGGAATGTTATGGCTACGCCTCTGCGCTCTGTTCAGTTTAGTTCCTCCGATAACAAGTTACGACCGGCTCTCAGTCTCCAAGTAAAAGACTTTACGATTCCTATCATACACCACATGGAAAAAACACAAACCGCCAAATGAACTATATTATATGTATAGCCAATCCGATGAAATTTCCGCTGTTCTCTTATTTTTGCAGAATACTGTGCTATACGTCACTTGTTTCAATTATGTATGTTTGTTGTCCTAGAAAAGTGCTCTTAAAAGCCTACCTCAACTTTGCCAGATATACTAGACTCTGCTGAGCTAGCCTGTTCAGACATGCCGAACTCGGTTCTACCGCCAAGCCAAGCTTAGAGACCAACTTTTTTACCTGGATTATATTGCGGCGTTTACGTTGTAAACGACCCCCATGTGCAAGATTTATCCACAAATAGTGTCTCTTCCACCATCAATTATATGGTGTCTTGAACACCATAGTGTTTCTGATGGTAATTTCAGATAGTATACATAGGTAGTGTAGTGTCGATAATAGTATGGTGTAGACTACACCATATATTTTATATGGTTTTAGCTACACCATGCTGTTATTTACACGCAATATATAATGGGTTTGTGTATGTTGCCTTTGACACTGTCAGCAAAAAACAATAAGTAGATTAAGACACTATAGCTACGCTGATGGCGCCTCATACACCATCTATTGCACTATATAGTGTAGGTATATATCGTATACCACTGGATGGTGTGGTACAGACCATTGTGGGACAAAATTTTCACATGGGGTCCTTTATACCGTAAACGCCGCATATATCGTATTATAAACTATTTGATGATAACACTAACAAATGGGTGTCAATGTTAAATGATCGAATTCCATTATCATATTTTGAACCTAATTTAACCCTGAATCTAAAGATTGTCTTGTGACCTTGTAAAAGGAGTAATACAAGGTAACAATTCTACGATGTAACATGCAAAATGCATATATTTATTCATGTAAAACTTTGGAAACAATGTTTCAAAACTTAAGTCAATGTTCGCTATGTGTTTCAAAATACGTTTTAATGCTAATACCTTTGTCACACAGGTTTTTCAGAACTCTAACCGTTATAATAGCCACAAAAACATATGCCGACTGCCAACGTATCGAGGAAAGCATATAAAGATATATATCACAGTCTAGTCTATAAAGTTGAACAAAGCGACTTCATTATCAAAAAATATATTATGATAACAATACAAGCCTGGCTTACACATGATTATTGTTTCGTTTTTTCAGAGAGTATATATCAGCATTATACAGGTTTGTTCAATGTATAAAAAACATTTGCCATGGAATACATTGAAGTGTGGAAATTTTTAAATGCCAATTTCAGACATAGGTATTCAACCAAAGCACACATTAATTGTATTTATAAAAAGTATAACAAATTTTAATATAAAAATCTCAAGCAGAAAACTGAATTGGTCTACCCTATTTTAACCACTATATATACAGCATACATGCTCATAGAAGGTATTATCCACCTGAGGTGCCAGATCCCTCCCCTCGGTGCGATGTGCCGTTCCCAGGTCAACCTATCACCATCCCTCCCTCGGGCCACAGATAATTCTACCCGTGTCAAACACATAGGCACCAAGGCTGCCTCTGACCGGCTAATTCCGTACTAGGCAGGTCAAAGTTTAACCCCCATCCCCGGCGGCCATGGCTACATCCTTAGAACTTCAGTCTTTAAGCATGCATGATATACAAACTATCGTAAATATCAAAATATTTTACCAGATTTCATTGAACTATTTTAAATCCCTGTAACTCACAGGCAATGCCATGCCTTTACTGCCATTTAGTGTATTGATACTTTACTAAATAAAATAAGACCCTTAACGCGGCTTATATTTTAGCAGTTAGCATGTGTTTTTGTTTTTAACAGCTTTTTTGCTATAACAGTTACGCTTCTGAAAAACCTTGTGTGACAGCGGTATTAGTATTTAAACGTATTTGGAAACACGTAGCAAACATCAACTTAAACTTTGTTAACATTGTTTTCAAAATTTTACATGAATAAACATATGCATTTTACATATTACGTCGTAGCATTGTTACCTTATATTTACATATATTTCAAAAAATTTAGAATAGGAATTAGGCAGGTAAGGTTGCCCATTTTTGGTTAGGGGGTGGAAATACAGTTACAGCTAGTCGAATAGACGCGTTCTGTTTCCCCATAGCTCCGTGGGGGTACAATCACAATAATAGGGGAATTTGAAAGGTGCTTCTTACTTTGGCCCACTGAAGGATACAAACCGAATCCGCCTTAGCGAAATGCTGTAACAATATTTTCGTCTTTCTCAAACTTTTCATTCATACGTTGTATCAAATACGAAAGGAGCCATAAATGCAAATTGGTTAACGATATGCTTGATAAATTCTGTAAGATAATGGATATATAACTATTATGGGTTCAGTTTTAGTCTAGGCTGTCGTTGTCGTCGAATCGCTCTGCAAAACCACCAATCGACTTGCTGTTTAAAGACTAGGGGTAGGTTTCACTTCGACGCGTGAATATTAAATAAATATATTAGGTCATAAAATAGGAAACCCACTAATTTAACCCGTAAATATTAAAACAATTTCTAAAGATCCATACAGTTGCGCTATTATAAAAGTGTAATTATGCAACGAATCGCAAAAAATGGTGGCCATTTCTAGAAGCAACAATATCTCTTTAAGACATACCAAATTTTAATTGAATTAGGTGAATGGATGCGTAGCAAAGTAAGTTCATATGTAGATCAAAAATGCTAAAATCAGGTAATGCCACTTAATTCTATCAATTACTCAAAAACTCTTTCTTTCTCAAATTTAAAAATGCATTACTGTATTTGACTATTTGAATGGCGAGTAGTTTTTGACGGAAGGCTGTTTTAGACCCATTGGGATCTCATTTGGATCCATCGGAGAAACCACTCCCACCAGCCGCTGGTGAGTTGTGATTATCGCCAAGTGTATTATCAAGTATTTACACTAGCAATGTGTACTTTAATTAAATGATACAAGGTACATTTGCTAATTCTAATTGGGAATACCAAAAAGTGAATAAAAATACAACCTATTCTGGTGTGATATATATATATTATTGGTCAGTATATCAATCAACATTAGCTACTTTTAATATGATATGGTCAGCTCGGTTTGGCTTCGCTCGCAACCGAAAAATTAGCAGAGCCTCGGATCCAACTTCTTGTTTCTTCCAAAGACTGGTGGACAAAAGTAATCAACATTAGCTACTTTTGTAACAGCCCGAAATTTTAGGGATTTCAACAAGACATCTGAATCGGGAAAATCAACTAAGATCAAAAGTTTGGAAAATGGGTATGACGGGCGATCGGATACCGGTGGAGCGTGACTTGGATACTATATTGTGTATCGTTCGTTGCTGTTATAAAAATAAAGATGTACTATAATTGTGATTTGTCATATCGTCACGCTCCACCCGCCCGAGGTGCACGGGGTGATTTTGGCATCACAACGGAATAATAGGACTCCCAACTGGAGGTATCCGGTCGACCCATAAAGGATGATTTCATGCTGTTATATATGTCTATATATATATTGATAATGTGTTGCGCTGGAAATCTTGCTTTATTTTATTTTTATGGTAATACTGCGTGCCAGGATGGGTTGGGGGCGTTGTGCAGAATCTTTACCAAAAGGCAAACGGAATTTTTGTTGGCATTCGGACCGTAAGGACCTATCCTGGCATGCAGCGACGGTTTAAATGGATCAGGGAGCGAAACAAGATATAAAATCTACGAGAAAGAAAAGTGACAAATTTATCCGAAATATTCAATTGTGGGGGTCTTTTTGAAATACAAAATTTTAATAGTTTCCGATTCCTAAGGCCAGGTAGACTTACTACGCTACCAACAGGGCCTCCCAAGGTTTCCAAATTTCGCGTGCGGGTCAACTTATTCCCCGCTCGTCACTACTTGGGAACCCCTAACTAAGCGTTTAAACACCCAATTTTCAACGACCTAAATCTCAGTCAAAATAACCAAAACTCCCCAATTTTTCGATCCCCACACCTTCAGAGGGTCTTACCCTAACTATCTTACCGAAAACCGGGACTACCTAACTTAACCGGTCCGAGCAGGACCTTGATAACCCTCCCGGGACACCAAAATTGCTCACAAAATGGCCTCTAACAGGCCACCCATTGGTCCTACACTAAAAATTCCACTTTTATCAGTAGGCGACCAGCCAGGGCATGAACCCGGTCCCACCCCCGGCCGCCTACCGTTTTCCGTTGATCCGCTATCATAGGAAACGTGGTAGAATCTTGATACAAATCCGGCGCCCTGGGCGCTCGTATATTTTGCCGTCTCAAAATTGTCGCGCCGGCCAGCGCGAGGTTTTTCTTTTGTTGGCACTCGTCGGCCACCCTGTAGTTAAGTTGTTATTATTGCCGGCGGCTTTCTGTGGGCTTGTGTAAATGGACATCGCTCTGACATACATAGCTTTAACTTTGCCCGCCAGCTCAGCGTATTCGTACATGTACATTGGTGTTGTTACTATATATATATATATGGTTGTGTTGATAAGCTGCAGCGGCTAGTTATATTAGTGTAATTTTGAAAGTTTTATGCCACCCGCGCTTGTGCTCTCGACTCTATTGATTTTAAAATTTGCTGGTTTTGGGACTTTAAAGTGGTCTAGCAAAGAAAGGGGGGCACAATAGGGGTATATAAGGAGAAGGCCCGACGCAGCGTCGGAGCCAGTCGAGCGTTAGCACAGACCAAGTGGTCTGTTTTTCTTTGTAAGGATGCACCATGCTCCCGTAAGTGCAGTCCCAATAAACCAATAAAGTTGCACGCTGAAGGGTCCTCAAAAATTTAAAGTCTCGACTGGTTCCCCGCTCGCCGGGTCGCCATTTTTAGACCTGGGGGCGAAATTTTTATTAGTAATGTGAAAGGGGCAGGAGGAATACACATGGGGAAGGGGGAAGGACATCGGGACACGGGAGGGGTAAGGCGTTGAAGCAAAGTGTTCTTAGGAATAAAAATTTTCAGTAGCGTGTTGACCTGGAGGCAGCCGCTCAGGCAGGAGTGAGTTGAACATTAATAAGGATCCGCGCTAGGCTTCCCATCAAATTTCGAGCCTTGATCCCTGAGCGTTTCAGCAATTCGTTCTCCGTAAGGTCGTTTTAGAAAACCCAGTCTTCCAGGCCGTTTTAGACACGGTAGAAGACTGTAACAATTTTCATCAAACAGTTTACGATCCCGCCACAAATTGGCACTATAAAACAATTCTGATTTTTCCAATGACCTTCAAGGGGCAATGGAGCTTCTTTCGATCGGTGCTCCTTCCGTGCTCGCTTTCGAAGTCGTAGCTTGAGCCGAGCTTAAGTCATAGGAAAATATATAAGAACTACTCCAGGTCGCACGACTTAAAGACCCAGTTATTGGGTAAACAGAGCAAGCGGTCCGCTCGGGACGGACGCAGTCATTTGCACGCGTGGAGCATGTTGAAAGAAATTAAGGACGGAACCCCTGACGCTAGTCCCCGAAATTCGAGCTTCTACTCTGAGATTCGTTCCGCTCCGAACAAAATTTTAGTCAATTAACCCCAAAAATCCAGACGGGTCTCAGGCCGTTTTAGACACGGTAGAGCACCCCGTCACGCATTTTACAATGTAACAACTATCGGTGAGTCGATACGGCCGCTCCACAGGGAGCTACGTATCAGGACCTCTCGTGTGTTGTTTCCCCTCTCCTCACGATTTTGCAAACCTATTAGTCTAACAATACAGGGGTATCCGAAGTGTTTTAAAACCTAAAACGTCACTGCTTTTCTTTGGTTCTCAAACTAGGCATTTCGTTGGGGGCACGGCAGCACGCGTCATATTTGTGCTTGCAAATGACTGCGGACCCCCATCCAAATCAAACACACTCATAGGGACGAATTACCAGATTGTGAAGGGAGACGGAGTCAGCTGCGATGGATAGCTGAACGGAATTTTGTGTAGATTCTTGTGATCGCACCCGTTATGCGGCGTTCACGTTATAATGTCCCCGCTGTTTGGAACTTTTGACCCCCTGTAGTCGCGACCCTACCGTACAGACAGTCAGGGTGACACCCATACTGTATATCAAATGCCGAGGGTGTACGACACACCCTTAGCTACTACATTTTTTCTAGACAGTGTCGTACACACCCTTAGCTACCGATTTGGCGCGAATTAACTATAACGGACACTGTCTGTAGCTAGTGCGGTTTATTAGTCAACTGTTCTGTGGAGTTTTTCCTAAATTCTCGATATTTGTATCTAGCCCATATGAACATTGCTCAAATAATTCCGAACACTGTCAATAAAACTGCCAGAAGACACGGTGTGCCTGACACTGTCGGTGAGCGGTAATACGCGTAACTAGCTACCGTTGAAAAAATTTATTAAAAACATGGGGGTGTCTAAGACACCCTGTTGTCAACAGTGTGTCTGACACAGTGTGGGGTACATAGGTTCCAAACGTTGGGGACATTATAACGTGAACGCCGCATTAGTCGAGCGATGGCCCTGAGAAGGATACGAATCAATTGCCTCCCCAAGCTTTTCTGTAAAAGGAAAATTTATAGGCGCGGACCCGTAAACCGTTTTAGACACGGTGGGTTCCCGTTATAGCGCCCTGTTTTCATGTCATACTGCGTATTCAAAATTGTTAAAAGGCAACAAAGTCCGGGAGACGCGGCAGCGTCTTCCCCTTTTGACAAATGCCCGCGTTTTTAACCTGAACCCGGCGCGCGCAGATTTCTGATTACAAATCTTCAATGAAAGTAATCCGCAGCTGACATCCGGGCTCAGTGAAAAGACCCTCGAGTGAAGCGAAAATGGAACAAAGGAGAGAGGGTTTTAACGACAGGGGCTTAGGGCGTATCTCACATGCGCATTCAACGAGGGATCAGTCAGTCCTTGGGAGCCGTGTCGGTTAGGATTCACATCACGCTGTACATACATATATAGATGAATGTAACAAGGGTACACTACGTGGTGCCCGCCATTGCTGGTTTCTTTACATACTTCGTGTGCATTTATATCTGTACGAATGCCTATGTGTTACTTGAATAAAAGGTTAGAATGTTCGATGAATCCCTCGGCGATATGTTTCAACCCAATAATTGTTGGATAAGTAGGAGTCCTCTCCGGTCAAACAAATATAATTAATTGGTCGCACCACTTGGTGACACTCGGAGTTGCAAATAAATACACACTCTCGACGAGCAACTAAAATCATATTTTTCCGTAGGATCACCAACCGGTGAGGCATTGCTCCTTTGGAAGGCGGCAATGTTGTTGGAGAAAATATAAGGAAACCCACCTCCAATAAGGATTCGAACAGGATTGAGGGAAAGGCGAGTCAGCCCTATTACCTGTGAGCAGGCTTAGGGGTTGACTCTCCCTCAGGGGGACCTGCATACCACTAGATACGTGGGCCAAAATAGGGGCCAGGCCGAACACCCTGGTTAACCCGCCGGCAGCCTACTAAGCTAAGCGGTTCCCCTGGGTCATCGCATAGATCACCAGGGAGTCGTGGAAGCCGGGGTTGTCCGGGCACCACACGCCAAGAAAAGTGGTGGTGCAGCTGGGATCCCTTAGGGCCAGAACTGGTCCTAGTACACTTTTAATATGATATGGTCAGCTTGGTTTGGCTCGGCTCGCAACGGAAAAATTAGCAGAGCCTCGGATCCAACTTCTTGTTTCTTCCAAAGACTTGTGGACAAAAGTAATCAGCATTAGCTACTTTTAATATGATATAGTCAGCTTGGTTTGGCTCGGCTCGCAACGGAAAAATTAGCAGAGCTTCGGATCCAACTTCTTGTTTCTTCCAAAGACTTGTGGACAAAAGTAATCAACATTAGCTACTTTTAATATGATATAGTCAGCTTGGTTTGGCTCGGCTCGCAACGGAAAAATTAGCAGAGCCTCGGATTCAACTTCTTGTTTCTTCCAAAGACTTGTGGACAAAAGTAATCAACATTAGCTACTTTTAATATGATATAGTCAGCTTGGTTTGGCTCGGCTCGCAACGGAAAAATTAGCAGAGCCTCGGATCCAACTTCTTGTTTCTTCCAAAGCCTTGTGGACAAAAGTAATCAACATTAGCTACTTTTAATATGATATGGTCAGCTCGGTTTGGCTTCGCTCGCAACGGAAAAATTAGCAGAGCTCGGATCCAACTTCTTGTTTCTTCCAAAGACTTGTGGACAAAAGTAATCAACATTAGCTACTTTTAATATGATATAGTCAGCTTGGTTTGGCTCGGCTCGCAACGGAAAAATTAGCAGAGCCTCGGATCAACTTCTTGTTTCTACCAAAGACTTGTGGACAAAAGTAGGTGAGTGTACTGATATGAATAGTAACACATCTACTGTCCAAGACTTTAAATGTTGTCTGCGACCTACAGGGCATTAACGTGTCCTATAAAGCAGCCTGACACATTCTCGTCAGATTCCTATTGCGAATTTGGAGCAATCGTTGTCAAACATTTGTGGTGGTGCGGTAAGTTTATAGTTCGTACGACTGTATCTAGTGCCTCTTTCACAGTGATATATTTTAGATTCTATCGCAAGTATGGTTTCAAAAACGCACATAAAACATAAAGGCACTGTTTTTTCATTTGCAGGTATACTGTACAGTATTTTATACTTCATACTAGGGTTGTGGTTTATTATTAAGAAGCAGTCAATACTAAAGTTAAATATCGATACGCTAACAATTCCGTTATCTCCCCTCCCAGCCGGAATTTTGTCAATTTTGATGATACAGGCGCGATCTTGGTACCATTCGACTCAGCTCGACGACATTTTATCCACATCCCTGACATTTTTTCGATTTTTTTGAGGTGCCAATGGAATTCCAAATTTTTTCTTCGGAATATGGTCATGTTTGGTACGGTTTGATGTGAGAAATCTACTGGCATATAGTATATTGAAATCTACGTTACCGTTAGAAAGTTATGAGAGCCAAGTAATCCTGAGGAGCGGAAATCAAATGCAGGCCATGTCGTTCTCGTTTATACTAAGCCTAAGCCTTAGTACCGCCACTCAGGGTACTTGGGTCCTCATAAGTTTCTAACGGTGGCGTAAATTTTAATACCAGTAGGGTTTCTCTCAACAAGGCGAGTCGAACGGTACCCAACATGACCATATTCCGAAGAAAAAAATTTTGGAATCCAAAGGTGGACTACTGGGACCTCAAAAAATAAAAAAAATTTTGTCAGCGATGTAGTAAAATGAGTATATTCTGAATCGCCTCATCGCGCCTGTATCTTCAAAATTGAGGAAATTATGGCGGAGGTGATAACGCAAAAGACCCCAAATTTTAAATATATATTACTGCTGCAATGTTGATATTTGTCGCCTCAAGTTTTGTCGAAACACTTTTTAAGCATTTCATGGCGGTAAAAACCTGTGATGCAAAAAGTTATACAAAGCTTATGCTAAAATTTTAGCTTAAGTTATTAAGCCTTTGAAGTTTAGTATTGTAACCAGGAGAGTATATATACTATGTACTCAAAATACTTCCCATGAAATTATAATAAGTTTTCTTGATTTTTGCACCACCAGATATTCTTTTAAAATTCGAAGGATTCCGGATATCCTTGAAATTTCAATGAATTGTCCTTTAAAGAATTATCTTATTAAGAATTATTTTTGAGATTTCAAATAATTCTTTGAATATTAAAAGAATATCTGATGATGTAAAAATCGAAGAAACTTCTTTTAATAAATGTATAGAAACGTATTTTCAGGATAGTGTTCATAGTTTAGGCAATTCAACATCTAATTTGTGCGAGAAGTTATAAAAACAGTTTTTGTTGTGAATCGGTTGTTCCCGCTCTATATTAGATGTACGTTCCAAATTCTAAAAATTCAAATTTGTGCTTCTTATTCTTGAAATTAACCTAAAATTAATTCACGGTATATTTGACGTGGTAATCGTAATATTTTCTTTCTGTACAATAGCCTACATGAAAATACATATGTTACAGACGGTTTTAATTGCCGCGTATATTTGATTTACAAACGAGTGTCGTGTTGATCAGGAAACGGTATCAGTAAGTCGGGTGGTGGCGGATGGTAAGGCGAAATTGTTTGATAATCGTCATCCTGTAATATTAAGATCCAGCTATAATGTACTATACATACTCTAAGTACAATCATGCATTATAACACCAAATGTACACTTGAACCTGTAAATGTTTTATTAACTATAAATATTCTTCCAAAACTAATATTTACTAGATTTACTAAATAAATTTATTAAAAGAGCCGAAAATTTTCGTCGGGTGGTTGCGTGAATTCGAAGCAGAGTGAACCATTTTGGACCTGGGGACCGTAAAATCGCCAATATATACTAGGGCTCAACTCTTCAAATTTTTGCAAATCTTGGAACAAATGGGTTTTTGTGAAATGCTCAATTAGGGTATGTCTTTCATATGCATTAACGGAAGTCAGACAACCTAAATGACATATCAGCAGCTCCAAAATAGCGTAGTGCTAGTGTACGTGACTCTCACCCGAGCGATCAAGGCTCAATCCGGCGTTGGTTCAAAAGTTTGTTCAAGATTATACAAAAAATTAGCCTTGGTTTCTGAAGGATAGGATTAAAAATGCGAAAAGAGTAATTTTATAGAAATGATAATTTTTAGTTGGTAGCTCCGTAACACATAATTGTACGAATGTCTAATGAAGCAAGAGAAAGCCAGCAAATGTTGAAACCAATACGCGTTTTCACATATTCCCGGCATCAAATAAATGCAACATACCAAGTCAACACTGCTATAATCTTCGTCACTATTGTGTGAAATTCGAGTGATCGATGCAGAACAATACGGTACTTTAACACATGTTGACTGGTTATCAGGCGCTCCTTCTGGAAATTCGATCGCCTTGTTGGATTGACGCCGAGCGAATGGCGAATAATCTGGCTGAAATATACATATATTTTATATCGATATTTGTTTTATTGTTTACAAAGCAAATAAGCTAAAAATACAAACAGCTATTCCGAAACAAATCAAGTCGAGCTTTAACTGATTTATATTTGTGTAGAAAAACGTTAAGCTTAGACGGAGCATTAGGATTGCATTTAGTATACCAAATCACAGCTTGGTCTGAGGTTTCGTGATCTGTTTTTATATCTCATATGATGTCAAATGTCTTGCAAACTGGAAAGTTAAGGGTAGAGTATTTTAGTAATTGATCTGAACTGGTATTTACGTCGACTGCGCTGTGAAAAAAAATTGTACTATAAAGGCAAAAACAGTTTACAGGTTTCGGAGAGTGAAGTTGGTGTCCGGCGGGACTAAAGCGCATCTCGGTTGACTGCGACTGGACAAAAAAGTAAGTTTCTAAGACATACACAACAATCCTTGATCGCTGATACTCTGTTGTAAGAAAACAAGAATAATCATATTTTGTCGGCAAGATCTAAACAAAATTTCGAGAGTCTTTCTAAATTGATGTGCGTAGTTTTTGGAGACTTTTTTTCGTGTGGCAAAATTAGCACTGAATCAAAGGAAATGACCGTTGTTCGGTGCTCGATATGCTAAGCTTGAGTTTAAAAGTCGGTCTAACAGCTGAGGCCAGCAGTTAAGCTGTATATGCTAAATCTAAAGCTAAATCTTGTTCATTTTGTAAAAATATAGCGTTACGTACTCCACTGAGGCGCTGATTTTGACGCCGCTATTTATTATCTGTATGCCCCACAGTAAAGATTTGTATACAGTTAAGGTGGAAAACTTTCAAACTTTTTCTACTTACCTCAGAGATGTATATGTGTACCTGTTCTACCTGTGTATGTGTTGCAATGAAAAGAAAATCGCGGATTTGAAATGAAATTGCTGCATCTGGGTCTTGAAAAATGTTTGCATAAAATAGGCACTACTCCGCGTACGTGTTAAGCTGTCTATATTCTATGGTACATATTCGTTTACAAGGAATGAAGTTGGAAAAACCACAGAGATAAAATGGTAGCTTATTGCTGGAGCAAGGTTTTCCTGGTTTCGTTAATAATTTTGAGCAATAATTTTGAGCAATAAATCTAATGATTTTCGGAAAAAATCTATGCATGAATACAGTTATGAACCCTTAAAAGGGAGTGTGACACTCATGTAATGCTACGTTACATACGACGGGTTAATACGTGGTGAATTTAAGTGTCATATGTCCTACTTAAACAGAGGCGACATGTTTCTTATGCTAGACCTTATGGTGACATGATTACAGTGGTAATCTACCCTAACGTGGCGTCATATGAGTGTCACATTTTTGTTCAATTGTTCATCCTTGGACACTTGATCTATAAAATTCTAATGAAAGTTTTCCAAGAAGTTGACCGACGTTGCAAAATCAAACTTACGTCAAAGCCTCGATTGTTGAAGTATGAACAAACCGGTAGTGCGGATATGATATTGGCAGGATGCAAAAACGATGATGGATATTCACGTCCGTTCGACTCGGTTCCACCTCGTCGACTACTAATCGCCCGTTGTATCGTTAGTTTCTTACGACGTTGGACTAGCGCAAATGTTGTCCCAACGCTAGTTAAAACAATCGCTACAACTCCGATTAAAGTTCCTATAAACCATCCAGTTTGATGAACGGGTATTGGACTCGGTCGAATTGGATCCCCTGAAAAAATATTGTTCTCATTCCACTCGCGGGTGAAGCGAGCGAGTGGAACGAGAATTTTCAATTTTGACGGAGCCCGATTTTTGAATTTTTTCCCGTGGGAAAATGACGCCATTTTGGCCCATTTTTCGGGCAACCCCTCCAGTTTTTGCGACTTATCTCAATAAGTAAACGAGATATCCGCAAACTAATAGGTCTATTCCATGTAGCTTTACCAGGGCTTTCCAATGATATATAACAAATTTTTCAACTACTTCCCAATCTGAAGTCTATAAGCTTATAGTTGGCGCCAAATTTCATATTTGGTGAAAAGTCGAGGGAAATGCACCTAAATGTGTGCTTATTGTTGGTTTTAGTGTCGGATATGGGGGTTTGTGGGCCAACAAGCTGATTGCGAGTGTCAAAAATATTGTGTGGCAAATATTTTTCACACTTCTGCTTCATACTTGGTGTGAAAAATGACATTTTTCTCAAGTGTCGGTTTGAATTCTTTAATGTTCTTTTCACGGTCAATTTAGGGTTTTATTGACTTATTAAATTGTTAGTTCACTGTTTTTGTACTCGTTGTATGATGTTTTGTCTACGGCATACGTCGGCTATCAAAATAGGCGGGCGTAACTATGACTCACCACTCACGGTTTATATATTCTGCACCTGCGTGCTGTGTGTAGGCTTTGTTTGTGTGTGCTTTCTACAACATACTTCGGGGGATTGTTCTCACCACTCGAATTCTGGCTCGCAAGCGAGCTTCACTAGTTACACTAACAAACTGTTTATATATTTCTTATTGTTCCTGAAATTTGTGTAATGCGATGCGCATAGAGATGTAAATCAGCTTAATAGCGCATTGTGTCTTTGGCCTATGTCAACTTTAGGGGTCGCACGTTATATCGTTTAGAAAAAAGAACAGCTGAGAGCGGGGGGTTCGGGGGGCGGCAGCCCCACAACTTAGGCTTAGGCTTAGTACATGGCTCATATAGTGATCTTAGCTTAGGCTATCACTAAGGCTTAGGCTTTGTATATCGAGAACGGCATGGTATGCATTATACTTCGGCCCCTAAAGTTGGCATGGGCCGTGACTTTTATGGTCGCCATATAAGCTAACATAAATTGTAAGAGCGAATACTAGCACATTTTAACAAATGTTATATGTATTTTGACAAAAGTTTTTATGGCATGGTATCGGTTAGCCTCGTACCTACCATAAGTAGTCACTATGTTTATGGTGCCGAATTTGTTATAAGATGATAGTTTGAAACTATGAGGGGTTGCAAATGAAATCTTAGGGTCCTCAAAATAACTTATATAATTAGAAATTTTCTGTGGCACTTAAGCAATATTCACAGAGAGATGTGTGCAGTCACTGCACATTGTGAACGGAATAGTTCTAACCACTGTTACACAGTCATAATTCCATACGATTACGAAGGTTTGCCGTAAAAATTGTGATAATTTCTTTGGCGCTGTCACTCATAACTTATTTTTAGATGGAAGAATTTCGCTAATTTTTTGTTCCATATCAAATGTGATGACGACATGCCCTTTAGTTGAACGCAAACTGCGTCGATCCTGATGTACTCAATGGATTTAGAACTCATAAACCCGATTTTCAAATATAGCCTGTGGTCGTTTGTTTGGTTAAGTATTGGGTGGAGAGATCTACAAATAGCCTGTACATAGGATGTTTGGTACGTAGAATACCAGTTAAATAGATCCCTGCACGAATATTTGACGGTTTTTTACAAGGCCTCAATTCGTTTAGGATCAGCGAATCTGATTTCTAGATATGGCTCTATTCAATCGAAACTGATTGAATGTGATGTGAACACTCCACCCAAAATTATATGCGATGGAATTAGATGGAACCGTAGCAATTATAATTATATATTATAATTACATTTTATAAATATAATTTTATATAATTATTGTTATTATGCGCGAATAAACTTAAGTTGAGACACCAACCATCTTATTTTGTAATAACCGATATCAAATCGCAAACCCTTGTTAGGAAAAATAAGCTGAAAATTAGTAAAATCAAACGCAAATGACAAAAATTATACCGTGTGTTCGAGCAGAATTGCCGCGTTTTCAATTTGCCGAAATTCGGTTCCCTAATGCTCAATCATTTAAATTTTGATAGTTCAACGTTCGAGAATAAATTTAGTGCAAAAGTGACATCACAACAAATCTATTCTATAGTTAAGCTCCTGGATTCGCGCACAAACCTGTGTAATTCAAAGCCGGGTAATTTTCGTTCTCAAAAATTAGGGTGAATTTACTTGGATTTTCGCGCACACAAAATGGCTAGATTTCAACGGCGAGCGCTGTATTCGCGAACAGCTTTACGTCAGATTTAATTTGGCTAAAAAGCGTTCCGTAACAATTTTTATACAAAATTATAAAATAGAATTGTTGGCGAGATCACCTTAAGTTTAGTCGCGCATTCTTAATTATATACTATATAAATACATGATCCATATCAGAGCTTACAGAGAGATAGCCCTTGGCCTCCTAAGGGGCGCGGCCTGTCGGCGGGAGCGACAGAGAGGATGCAGATTCCTCGGCGTCGCGAAAAGTACCTATGGGTTCGACGCATGCGGAGCTGCCAGGGGCCAAAGCACCTGTCGGGAGAACGGAGTATACGGGCTTTCGGGGAGGGATTCCAAACTTTAAGGTACGAGAGTACATCCTACTCACTATGACCATGTATGATTATATATAATATACTCAGCATAAGAGACAATTGTATCGATACATAAAACAAAATTTTGAAATTGCCAATATGCAGCAACATATAGTTAAAATTGAAACCATAGCTACAAATTTTGTTAATATTTAACAACCAATGAATGCACAGATTTTGTAACTATGGTTATGACCATGGCCACAAATTGTGTAACAATGGTGATGCCTATGCCGGTCACCATGTAACTGAACCCATCTCTCTGTGAATGCTGCATTAGGTGTTTCGTGACTCCATTCTGTGTTTACACCGAATACTATAGAATTTTGATTTCGATATCTTATCCTGTTTATATCAGATGGGCTACCTAGAAACTATCGAGTCAAAATTGACTCTAAATTCATGTGAGTCAAAAATGTTATTTAGAAAATTAAATAGATCGGCTCAATGAAACCACAGTTGATTTACCTTGATCCACCCAGAATTCCTAGGGTAACGAGCTGAAAAGGTAAGCAAAAATGTACACCAAAATATCAACAAATGAAAAATCTGTTTTACTAAATCATTCCTGAAATTCTTATGGCTACAAGGCAACAGAATCAAACTCGCCTCAAACCCACTTCCTTTTGTTTTCCACTGTTCTGCCAAAATTAGGAATGATATTAACCCTTCAAGTTTGTCAGATAGGCAATGAAAAGTGATAAACGTATAATGAACGAATTCAATAAACGTGAGATCACATTTCGAAACTTTTTCCTCAAAATCTGATCAAAACTTGAGCGCAAATTTTGATCAAAATGAGATCAAATATTTTATAAAAATTTGGAAACATATTTTTGCATTTTTAGTGAATTTGAAAAATAATAACACCACTCAAAATTTCGCTGCGAATTAGTTTGGCCAGCAGGTATAAGACGCATGCGTTGGAAAGTTTTGTGCTCAACGTTTAACAATAAATTTTGAAACGACGAGATTTGCAGCATTTTTTATTCAAAGAGTCCGTCACATTTTGATGAAAATTTGAGCAGAATGTTTGAAGGTTCGAACACACGTTATTATTAATTTGGTGTATACAAATTTATTATCTGAGCAGTCGTCTGAAGATGACGCAATGGATTTATGTTACAAACCTTTCGCCGGAAGGAATATCAATGGATCTGCGTCAGCTTGACCGCGTTCCGTATGCGCACTGACCAAGAAAGTGTACCCTAAAATAATTACCTAATATAGTTTTTGCAGTAATTGTTGCGTTATCTAAAACAGTTGTTATTCATTACGACAAACAAGAAAAGATCATTTATAATAATTAATAGAGGTAACTATATTTGCGTGTTCACACGTTCAAATTTTTTGGTCAAAATTTTAGAGCTCAAAGTATATAACATCGGGCAGGGGATCGCTAATTTTAGTAAAATTATAACTTTGTATCCGATGCAATAAAATAGTCAAAGGCCCTAGTTTGATAAAACAGTGTGTAGAATTTAATTTACCCGACTCCATAACAGCAAAACGGCGGTGGGACCCATTTCGTGTGAACTCAAGCAACTGTTTGAGTAGTGAAATCGGGATTTTTCTTCACAATCGTAAATTAATTTAATATTTCAAAAACAAGTTAAGGGAGAATGATTACTTACGTCGTATTGTCACAGATTGTATACTTTAAAACTGAAGTGGCAGGATTAAAAATTACAATGAAATTTACTGGATTCTACATAGAACTCACAGATTTGAAAATTTGTGGGTGCTGCCAAATTTCAAGCACCTCGTAATTTTCTGGGTGCTAATCTTGTCATACTGTAATTACCCAGTAATTTGAAAATTTGTGGGTGGTATTAAATTGCACACATACAGTAATTTTCCTGGTGCAATCTAGACCCTGTGTTTTAAAATTTTGTGGGACAAATTTTAACCCACTCCTTCAGTTTAAGGTGGACCATCTATTGGCGTCCTTGTGAATTAGTAAACCGTTCACTCTAAATAAAAATTATATATTTAATTGAAAGGAAATCCCTATAATGGTCACACCAAGAGTGATGTTTCTGATTGGAGAACGGTGTCATAACTATCTTAATTGTTTGTCCTCCCGTACTCTATTATGTGCTTAGCCGTTCTTAATGTTTCATGGCTCGTGCCCTAGGAATTCTGGGTGGATCAAGGTAAATCAACTGTGGTTTCATTGAGCCGATCTATTTAATTTTCTAAATAACATTTTTGACTCACATGAATTTAGAGTCAAATTTTGACTGGATGGTCTCTAGGTAGCCCATCTGATATAAACAGGATTAGATTATCGAAATCAAAATTCTATCATATTCAGTGCTAGACACAGAATGGAGTCACGAAACACCCTATGCAACAATTTCACAGAGAAGATGGGTTCAGTTACATGGGGGTGGGCCGGCATCGTCACCATTGTTACACAATTCGCCATGGTCATAACCATAGTTACAATATATACAGTAATTGGTTGTTAAATATTAAAACTTGTACTATAACTACAAATTTAACTTTTATGTTGCTGCATATTGGCAATTTCAAAATTTTTTGTTTTCATGTATCGATACAATTGTCTCTTATGCTGATATATTATATATAATCATACATGGTAATCATAGGATGTACTCTCGTACCTTAAACTCAAAATCCCTCCCGAAAGCCCGTATACATTCCCGACAGGTGCTTTGGCCCCTGGCAGCTCCGCATCGTCGAACCCATAGGTACTTTTCGCGACGCCCGAGGAATCGTGGTGCCCTCTCTGTGCGCTCCCGCCGACAGGCCGCGCCCCTTAGAGGCCAGAGGCTATCTCTCTGTAACTCTGATATGGATCATGTATTTATATAGTATATAATTAAGAATCGCGGCAACTAAACTTAAGGTGATCTCGCCAACGAGTCTATTTTTATAATTTTGTATAAAAATTGTTACGGAACGCTTTTTAGCCAAAATTAAATCTGACGTAAAGCTGTTCGCGAATACAGTAGCGCTCAGCAAAAATCTAGCCATTTTGTATCGCGAAAATTGCAAGTAAATTAGCCCCTAATTTTTGAGAACAAAATTACCCGGCTTTGAATTACGGGTTTGTGCGCGAATCCAGGGACTTTAACTATCAAATCAATTTATTGTGATGTCCCACTTTTCAGCTAAATTTATTCTCGAATTGTTGAACTATCAAAATTTAAATGATTGAGCATTAGGGAACCGATTCGGCAAATTGAAAACGCGGCAATTTCTGCTCGAACACACATTAATTTTTGTCATTTGCGTTTGATTTTACTAATTTTCAGCTTATTTTTATTAACAAGGGTTTGCGATTAGATATAGGGTTGTTGCGAAATAAGATGGTTGGTGTCTCGACTTGAGTTTATTTGCGCGTAATAATAACAATAATTATATAAAATTATATTTATAAAATATTAATTATAATATATAATTATAATTGTACGGTTCCATACTAACTCCATCGCACCATATAATTTTGGGTCGAAATGTTCACATCACATTCAATCCGGTTTCGATTGAATAGAGCCATATCTAGAAATCAGATTCTAAACGAATTGAGGCCTTGTAAAAAACCGTCAAATATTCAGTAGGGATCTATTTAATCATCTATACATACCCAAACATCGATGTACAGGGCTGTTTGGATCTCTCCACCCAATCTTAACCGAACAAACGACCGCCACTATTTATTTGAAAATCGGGTTTATGAGTTCTAAAATCCATTAATTATACATAGGATCGACGCAGTTTGCTCAACTCAGAAGGGCATGTCGTAAATTCACATTTTTGATATGGAACGAAAATTAGCGAAATTCTTTCGTCTGAAAATAAGTTATGAGTGACAGCGCCGAAAGAAATTTATCACCATTTACGGCAAACTCCGTCGCCCAGTGCAAAGTGGGTACACTGTAACATCCGTTTATTTTTTCGTTCACAATGTGCATAATTTTTCGCACACTATATTTTTGTGAATATTGCTTAAGTGCACAGAATTTATAATTATATATTTATTTAACCCCTAATTTCCAAAATTCCTAATAATTTCCAAACTATCATATTTATAACAAATTCCCACCATAATTTCATAATGACTACCTAGACTACCTAGACTAACAATCTATTTTTGTGAACTTTTGTGCAAAATCCAAAATTCACCAAATATATCTAACTATATTTACTCTTTCTAATGTTCCCACTATATGAGCAACCACTATAGTCACCCATGCTAATTTACTCTAATGTTCTGCCAATTTACTCTAATGTTCTGCCAATATTTTTTAGTAATAGCCTAAGCTAAATTCACCTATCAATCTATTTACTCTAACCTAATACCTAATTTGTCGCCCAGCCGCCCAAACCCCGCTAAAATATTTACTCTAATGATATCTAACGTGCGACCCCTAAAGTTGACATAGGCAAAAGACACAATGCGCTATTAAGTTGATTTACATCTCTATGCGCATCGCATTACACAAATTTCAAGAACAAAATAAGAAATATATAAACAGTTTGTTGAGAGTAACTAGTGAAGCTCGCATTGCGTGCCAGAATTCGCAGTGGTGAGAACAATCCCCCCGAAGTATGTTGTAGAAAGCACACACAAACAAAGCCTACACACAGCACGCAGGGTGGCAGAATATATAAACCGTGAGTGGTGAGTCATCCGTTACGCCCCGCCTCCTTTGATAGCCGACGTATGATGTAGACAAAACATCATACAACGAGTACAAAAACAGTGAACTAACAATTTAATAAGTCAATAAAACCCTAAATTGACCGTGAAAAGAACATTAAAGAATTCAAACCGACACTTGAGAAAAATGTCATTTTTCACACCAAGTATGAAGCAGAAGTGTGAAAAAAATTTGCCACACAATATTTTTGACACTCGCAATCAGCTTTTGTTGGCCCCACAAACTTCCCATATCCGACACTAAAAAAAACAATAAGCACACATTTAGGTGCATTTCCCTCGACTTTTCACCAAATATGAAATTTGACGCCAACTGTGAGCTTATAGAGTTCAGAATTGGGAAGTAGTTGAAAAAATTTGTTATATATCATTGGAAAGCCCTGCAATAAGAACACATGGAATAGACCTACTAGTTTGCAGATATCTCGTTTACTTATTTGAGATAAGTCGCAAAAACTAAAGATTTGCCGAAAAATGGGCCAAAATGGCATCATTTTCCCACGGGAAAAAATTCAAAAATCGGTCTCCGTCAAAATTGAAATTCTCGTTCCACTCGCTCGCTTCCACCCGCGAGTGAAATGAGAACAATATTTTTTCAGGGATCCAATTCGACCGAAAAAAAAATCCAATGCCCATGTTCGTCAAACTGGATGGTTTATAGGAACTTTTAATCGGAGTTGTAGCGATTGCTTTTTAACTAGCGTTGGGACAACATTTACGCTAGTCCAACGTCGTAAGAAACTAACGATACAACGGGCGATTAGTAGTCGACGAAATTGGAAATTTTTGAGTGGAACGGAGCGCCCATATCCATCATCGTTTTTGCATCCTGCCAATATCATATCCGCACTAACGAGTTGTTAATACTTCAACAATCGAGGCTTTGACGTAAGTTTGATTTTGCAACGTAGGTCGACTTCCTTGGAAAACTTTCAGTTGGAATTTTATAGATCAAGTGTCCGAAGGAAATGAACAATTAAACAAAAATGTGACACTCATATGACGCCACGTTAGGGATAGATTACCACTGTAATAATATCACACCATAAGGTCTAGGCATAAGAAATATGTCGCCTCTTTTTAAGTAGGACATATGACACTTAAATTCACCACGTATTAACCCGTCGTATGTAACGTAGCATTACATGAGTGTCACACTCCCTTTTTAAGGGTTCATAACTGTATTCATGCATAGATTTTTTCCGAAAATGCATTAGATTTACTACTCAAAATTATTGTAAAAAATTATTAACAAAACAAGGAAAACCTTGCTCCAGCAATAAGCTACCATTTTATCTCTGTGGTTTTTCCAACTTCATTCCTTGTAAACAAATATCTACCATAGAATATAGACAGCTTAACACGTACGCGGAGTAGTGCCTATTTTATGCAAAACATTTTTCAAGACCCAGATGCAGCAATTTCATTTCAAATCCGCGATTTTCTTTTCATTGCAACACATACACAGGTAGAACAGGTACACATATACATCCTCTGAGGTGAGTAGAAAAAGTTTGAAAGTTTTCCACCTTAACTGTATACAAATACTTACTGTGGGGCATACAGATAATAAATAGCGGCGTCAAAATCAGCGCCTCAGTGGAGTACGTAACGCTATATTTTTACAAAATGAACAAGATTTAGCTTTAAATTTAGCATATACAGCTTAACTGCTGGCCTCAGCTGTTAGAACCGAGCTTTTAATTTCAAGCGTTAGCATATCGAGCACCGAACAACGGTCATTTCCTTTGATTTCGTGCTAAGATTTTGCCACACGAAAAAAAAGTCTCCAAAAACTACGCACATCAAGAATTAGAAAGACTCTCGAAATTTTGTTTAAGTATTTTGCCGACAAAATATGATTATTCTTGTTTTCTTACAACAGAGTATAGCGATCAAGGATTGTTGTGTATGTCTTAGAAACTTACTTTTTTGTCCAGTCGCAGTCAGACCGAGATGCGCTTTAGTCCCGCCGGACACCAACTTCACTCTCCGAAACCTGTAAACTGTTTTATTACTAACTAATTGACACGTTGCCATGTATCGTGCGTGTTTTGTCTCTTGTATCGTTTGTATGCATTTCGTTGCGCTTTCAGCGCTTCTTTGGTTTGGTGGTTAGCCCATGCAGGTTTTTTGATGTCGCGTCGACTAAGTTTTGGAATAGTAGCTATTTCAGATGCAATACTGTATTTGATGTGAGACCATAGTGATTCTATTGAGCTAGTGTCGATATCTAATAAACTGGCTGTCAATGAGTTTGAGATCATGAACCAATTTGCGCGTGCCCAGTTTACAATTGTCAACTTGTTGCGCCTGATTGTAGGGCTTGGTATATGTATGTCAAAAACTACAGTATTGTGGTCGCTGTTTGCTATTGAGGGGCCAACAGCAACATTTGTTACACTATGATCTGTATCACTGAATACGAGGTCCAGCACATTTTCTTTGCGGGTAGGCTTTAAGACATACAGAGTAAGCCCAGATGCTAACACTGCAGTCATGAATGGTTCACATGCAGCCGGAAAAGAGAGTGTATCCCATTGGATGAAAGGGTAGTTAAAGTCACCAGTGAGGATGACACGATCGCACGGATAGGTTGGGATTTGACTGATGATTCGAAATAGAAGATGATTGGCTTCTTTTGTGTTTGAGGGAGAGCGATAAGCACAGATAATTAATAGCCGAATATTGCAGCTGATAATGCAGGCACATATATCTTGATAGGCGGGTGGCAGAAGGTGAGTAGCGTTTTCCACGGCAAGTAAATCGGTAACATAGATAGCGCTCCCACCACCCCGTGTAGCACGGTCGCCTCTAAACAGTGAGTAATTATCAATGCCTATCTCATGGTGCTGCTACGGAGATTATCTCCCTGAGGTGCTACTACGGAGATTATCTCCCTGAGGTTCGCCCCCTTGAGGCGAGTGCCGATATCTTTAGCACGTATAATATATCGATTTAGGGAAACAATCAAGCGGAAATTAGGAAAAACTGAGGGAAATGATCATAAGTCGGTGGTAAATTAGAAAAAATTTGAGCCCCAAAAATTCAAAGTTCATTATCGCCAGTGACGACCACCATTCTCCTCTCCCCTCTGCTAACTTCGCCGGTCGTTTAAGCCGAAAGACCCCTCCGCCAAAGCACCCGCCATCCGCCCCTGAGACCTCGTACATGTAATGCTGTTTATATAATAATCATATTTTCAGTGATTTTGGGCTCAGCGCGTCTTTGATATTACTGAACCTTAGCCTGAATGTTTTACTAGGATTAAAGCGGGCTGCGTCTTCGGGCATACAATGTCGAAGACTTATCCAACCTTCCTGAGGATACTATGTTATAGTTTTGAATGGAAACTGAAGATATCTTAGCAACGCAATAATTTCTTAAGATACTCAAATCACGGTACTTGCTGCTAGAAGCGTTACTTGCCACGAAGTATTCATTTCATACGATTTTACAGTGTGTCATTACACGATCCACCACAACCCTTGGTTTGATTGTGGTAATGCTGTTGTTGTACATTGTGAATACGGCCCAAGCAGCCCTGACGGGCGGAAATATAATTTAAGCCATGCCGTTCTCGATATAATAAGCCTAAGCTAAGGTTCTTTTATGAGATATACACTAACCCTAAGTCGGTGGGCTGCCGCTCCTCTGATCCCCCGCTCTAAGCTGTTCTTTTTTCGAACGATATCGTACTGTTCTTTATGGTTACTTGGGTTATGAATACTATGGCTGTGCCCTGTCAACGCACCGGGGGCAGGTTCACGTTAGTATACATAAATCGGTTAAGTCGTTGCTGAATTATATATATGCCATTTATTCGTAGAATTGTTAGCAGACAGTAGAACGCTTTAGTTAGCCATTATGCACGCTTTGGTATTTTGATGTTGATCGCAGAATGTCACTTTGCCTATTCGTAAATCAGTATTGTCAACGCACCGGGGGCAGGTTCACGTTAGTATACATAAATCGGTTAAGTCGTTGCTGAAGTATATATATGCCATTTATTCGTAGAATTGTTAGCAGACAGTAGAACGCTTTATTTAGCCATTATGCACGCTTTGGTATTTTGACGTTGATCGCAGAATGTCACTTTGCCTATTCGTAAATCTGTATTGTCAACGCACCGGGGGCAGGTTCACGTTAGTATACATAAATCGGTTAAGTCGTTGCTGAAGTATATATATGCCATTTATTCGTAGAATTGTTAGCAGACAGTAGAACGCTTTAGTTAGCCATTATGCACGCTTTGTTTTTTGACGTTCATCGCAGAATGTTACTTTGCCGATTCGTAAATCAGTATTGCGTTTATAACCGATAGTGACACGTCTAATGACGGGTTTAAGTGTTTATGTATGAACCGGCAAAGAATTGAGGATGTGTCATGAACAAGTAATCAGTTCTTGTCAGTTCTTCATCGAAGATGCTTTGTGATTGATTTCTGACTGGCTTCTCGATTCGGCAAGGATTTTGCCGCGTTGCCTAAACCGGTGGGCGCCCTCCGGTAAAAGTTTCAAAAAAGTAATCCTTTTAAGCGAAAAACGCTCAAATTATTAATAAACGGCCTCAGAAACAGTACAAAAACTCCTTTATCAAAGTCAAAACCGACTTTTCAGCCATGTATTGTCGAAATTAATCATATCGAAAGTTTTTATGGTCAAGCGAGCTGGATGAGGACATAGCGCTCGCAGATCAGGTTATTTGGTCTGGGAAAGCACTTTAAAATTGAACGGACGCGTTAATTGTCACAACTGTCGATTTTGGGTATATCAAGATCCTCCCGAAACAACTGAGCATTAACAGCAAGCTTCTGGAGCGACTGTTTTGGTCGGCATGCATTCTGAGGGAATAATCGGACCATTCTTCTTTAATGAGACTGTGACTGTGGACACTTATTTGTAAATGTTGAAGCAGCAGTTTTTGTGCGGCTTTTATGCACCTCCCCACTAGTTATGAATTCGTCTTTCAACAGGACGGTACACAAAATGGTTTCGGCATTGACTTGATGAAACCTTCGCTGATCGTTCGACCGGAGGACGTGGCCCCATTGAATGGCCGGAACGCTCGCCTGATTTGACACCGCCACATTTCTTTCTCTGGAGCGTATTGACATAGAAAGTCTACAGCCGACGACCAAAGACAATTGAAGAAATCAAAGACTATGTGGCTGAAGAACTGACCATTACGGAGCCAGAGCTGCGCAAAAAAATGTGCCGCCCTGTTCGCTATCGACTTGAAGAAATCATTCAAATGAATGGCTCGCAGTTGGTCGTTTAGGTGAGCATTGATCTTTTGTGCACTGAAGTGGAGTAGTTTATTTTTCATCAAAATTATATTTTGAATCGAGTTGTAGTTGTTAAGCAATTGAGCCCCAAACAGGAAATGTTAATTATGAAAAATCCTGTATAAGCCTAAGCAGTATTATCGCTGCAAATCGTACCGAAAGAATCCAGGGTGCAGCTCCTCAGCCAGAAGAAACTACGAAAATGGACGTTACGTTATTTACACAAAAGGGACTCACATTCATGAAGAGAACGGCGTTAATACTCAGCGAGTTCCATCGCAAGTTCGTAGTAAAATCCAATTTTATATCGATTCCCGGTGCAGTCTGACAATCATATGTAGAATGTAACTAGCGAAGCGTTTGAAGTCCCGTCTAGCAACCAACTTCACAACTATGTCGCTTATTTCCGTCGTGTTAATTCCGAGTTGTCTCCTAATCTTAATGCTGGCAATGTTAAGCTCTGGTGTTCACAGCAACAAAATATTCCCAATACTCTTAATTCAATTTTGATTCAATATACAGTCGAACTCTTCATTTTTATTACAGCATCTAACCTAATTAGTGTAACGGAAAACACACTTATTCAAGTTGACAGCACTTCCAAAATTCTCAACAATGAATGTCCCATTTTAGTTTGTGGCACTTCCGAAAAAAACGGAAATTTGATTTTTCGGAATGGCCATAGTTTCTGACAAAGCCAGAAACGCATGTTGAACTATTTAATACTCTGTTACGTGCCTATTGTGCTGAATTTCAACCTAATTTTATAATGGATGACGGTAGTCCAAGTATAATGGCAGCGGTTTATCAGCAACATCCAAATGCAACACGGCTAATGTGTTGCTCCAATGTCATATCTGCAATACGTAAGCTGCAAAGGAAAGGATTTCCGAAACATATTTGGATTGCAATCTAAGGCTGACACCAATATGCTATAGTGTGTCGCATCGATTTATATATTTCAAATAGTCATGGAACTGTTTATGCAAAAATGGTCTTATCTACACTCAGACGTAGCGATACAGTTTATAAGTTACATTATAAACAGTTAGTGGTTTAGACGGCCACCCAATCGGTCTCAGGGTGCAACAATTTTCCATTTATCAACAAACAACGGACTTGAATGACTCAACGCCAAAGTCAAAGATCTCTTCACACAGCATCAACGGCTTTAATTTTGTGAATTTTCTGGTGGAAGCTAAAATGACTATCAGTAAACTAAATTATAGAGCAGAGGGATTCACTAATGAACCTATAAACACTTTAGTACCATACCAGCCAATGCCGCGTCTTAATATTACTACGCCTAGTTTAATAGATGTAATACCTTATCAGCAATACGTTGCTCAGAGCAGCAATTGTCGCATGTCTTTTGACCAATGGTTCCCGTTATTTTACATTGGAAACTGTAGACTTTGAAGACTTTATTAACTTTGTATCGTCCTGCTTCGTCGTGTACAAAAATGGGACAATGTAACCTTTAGTGGCGGAACTGAGATGCATGCCATGCCGTTCTCGATATACTAGCCTAAGCCTTTAGTCTTAGCCTAAGCTGAGGTCCGTATATGAGCCATGTACTAAGCCTGAGCCTAAGTCGGAGGGCTGCCGCCCCCCGAACTCCTCGCTCTAAGCTGTTCTTTTTCTAACGTTATAACGTCCGGCCCCTAAAGATGACATGGGCCCAATGACATGCGATGAATTATTCCTAATTTCTCCTATTTTTATCCAATCGTATCCAAATTTTTTGTCAATATTATCCCAGTTTTTGCCAAAATCACTTACATTTATAGCACTAGGTTGCGTTGCATGAAATCATATTTTATTGCAAAAATGTACAATTATACACAAAACTTATTTGTCTAATTATAGCGGGATTGCATCAGATTGTATAATGAAATTTTGCATCAGAATGTCACGTAAGCATGATATGTGTTCATAGCGAGGATGGCACAGTAATCCCCCTGTAGTCGAAATAAGCGAACCAGTCTGGAAATCGAGCCGATCGTCCGCACGTGTTGTTCGAACGTTTGTCAATGTCAGAGTCGACGCCGTTGTCGGTGCCTTTGTCACATCGGTCGACAGATTGATCTTTGATTGATCACAGTTGGTGAAAGCTAGTTTCAGTTGATTGATTAACCATAGGTCTAGATCGTGGGATTGTTGGCGGTTAGAAGGGGCGGGGTTGACTAACAGAGGCCCTGATCTTTCGGCGAGGCTTTAAACAATTGATTTGGGCACCGGTGGCGACGAGGAATCGGTGTCCAGAGTTTCGGTCCATGACAAAGAACAAGCTGTTGACCCTGGCGGAGCTAGTGTCCCTCTCCGCTATCATGCAAGGGTGGCGGCATTAAGCTATCGCCAATCCAAACTTTGCAAGATGCCAGCATTGTCCGTCGTCACGATTCGGCTGCATTCGACCACTCGATTGACTTCGTCCTCGATAACGGTTGCCACCTCTTCGGGGTCAATTCCGGTACCGCCTCGGTTGACCGTAAGGCTCGCTTCCAGCTTGCGCAGCTCGCGAACCGGTTGCCACCTCCCCAACATTATCGGCCAACGTCGCTTGCGGCTTCTAACGTTGGGCTTCCAGACACGACCACCTCCAGTTGCACCTGGGGCGGGAGCCGTTGAAAGAACAGCTGCCGCACAATTAATCGTCGGCCGGCGGTCGCCTCGTTCATAGACGTTGAAGAGTTGTTGCAGTCGCCTTTGTTTGGGTGTGGAAAGCCGTTTGACCAATTCTTCGCGGAGAACGTCGTAGGGTTTCTCGGTCGGGGGCATGATTAGGTGGTCGCCGACTTCGGAGGCGTGCTCTGGGGACAGGAACCCGATGACGTAGTTGAACTTTGCTACTCCACTGTCCGACGGGTTACGAATTACGGGGCGACTTGAGCGAATCGTGGTCGCCAGGCCAGAACGGGGCCACCATTGTTTGATCTTCCTCGTCATACGTGTCCGTCATCGTTGGACGACAATCGCTCTCAGCGTCAATTTCTAAAACGAAAAACATTGGAAAACGAGAGAAACAAGGCCGCCACGTTAAGACGAAATAAACATAACGATGAATTCAATTAGTACCCCAAGCGCATAAAGCTGGCTGATGTAAAACAACGTAAAAACATCGAATTCATCAATATAGCACTAGGTTGCGTTGCAAGAAGCCAAAAATGGAGCGAGCGGAGTTTCCATTGAGGGTTCTAGGAAGAAATTCGTAAAAATTTCTTTTTTTTGTCTGTTTCTGTCATTCATAACTCATCTTCGGATGGACCGAGTTCGACAATTTTTTTCGACAGCAAAAATGATGACGATATGCAGTTTAGTTGAACGCGAACAGCTCCGACCTAGTCTTTAGTGTAAAATGGCAAAACACAAGGTTTTTAAGGTTCCTTTGTCCAATTTAGCCATACGGGTACCAGCCTGTGGTGGCCTGTATCTCGCGACGCATGCTTCGCATCGAAAAATGGAGAACACCGTGCAGAATCAGCTCAGATCATAACTTTGCTAACTACGACTTTGTTGTGGGACCTCTGTCCGGGCCACTCTGGACCCTAATGTGGTTCATCGACCTTTTGCCAGAAATAGCGACTTTTCAGATTTTCCCGTGTTATTGCTTGTTACGTTGTTAAAGAATGCCTATTAGGTTATCAAGCTCGCTGGATACGACGATTTTGCCATATGGAGTCCAACTTGACTGTGTTATACCTTTCATAGGGTATCAAGGCTGTCGACGAAACCGATTTCCAAAATGTGTGTTTTCATATTGGCTGATTACGTATTGCGTGCAGGGCATCAATAATGGTCTATATAGGTATTTCTTAAGGCTGAATACAATGACTTGAATCCAGCATGCATATTCCAAGTTTTTTTAGGGTTTTCAATGAGTTTAGCGTCAATGAACTCGATTTTCATAATATACTCTGTCTTTTGTTATTTGGTTACATATTGCGTACAGATCATTAAGAATTGTCTATATATATAGGTTTCTTGCTATGCTGAGTACAGGCTGGCTGCATCCTGGAAAATCCTGAAATTTGAAAACTGTCCTGGAAAATCCTGGAATTTGGAGTGCTCTCAGTAGTCATACACCGAAATCCTGGAAAATTGAGCAAAAAGTCCTGGAATTTCGGGGCTAATTTTTTAGTTCAGAGGATTCAAAAAAATTTCGACGCTTCACGGCGAGCACATGACACTAGTCACATCTACTGTAACGGTCGATGGAATCGGATGCACGAGCTGTAGCTCCCCAGCAGCCGCTCCCATCACGCGTGACTCGGGCTGAAGTTTTATGGGCGATGAAGCTGGTTGTTGCACATTTCTCACAAAGAAGTTGCATTGGGATTGGTGCACTGTTCGCACAGATGTTTCATGATGGTGCCATTGCGAAACAGTTTTCTCTTAGCAAGAGTAAAACTGCGTATGTTATCAAGTTTAGTCTTGCTTCTTATTTCAAGCATGAGCTATTGCACCAGTTATCGGAATACGATTTTTTTGTCCCTATGCTTCGACTAAGCGCTGAACACTGTTTCACAGAGTAATCAAATGGAAATCAAATCAAAATCAGAAATCAAATTATCGAAGATTTTGGGATCACAAAACGGACACAGTGGCTACACGCTACTTGAACTCTATGTTCCTCGGTCTTGCTCGCATACGTTATATACAGAGTCGCAGCGCAAATGCAATGCTGAAAGTCCAGGATTTACACGTAGTGCAAGTTTTAAGGTTTTTGTATAGAGCGTCCTGGAATATCATGGAAAATCCTTGAATTTCAGCGCTACATCTGCCCTGTGAATACGATGGTTTGATTGTTTGGGCCTTGTACGGGTATCTTACGCCTTTTCAGGCATTTGCATTAGGTTTAGGGTCATTGAACGCAATTGCAAGAAAATACTATGTCCTCAGGAGCTTAGTACATGGCATGAAAAATAGATTATGTAGAAGTTTTCGGTATGCTGAATACAATGATTTTTGCAGCGTGCATATTTCATGCGGTGTCAATGGGTTTAGGGTCAATCAATCGGATTTCCAGAATATAGTCTGTCTTCTATCGTTTGGTTACGCATTGCGTGCATGTTATTAAGAATAATTGTCTATATAGCTTTTCCTGTAGGCTGAATACGATGGTTTGGTTATTTAGAGACAAGCACAAGTACTTGATGTGTTGTCAATTGTTTTCGATGAGTTTAGGGTCGACGAGTTTTTAGGATTTTCAATGGACTCACGGTTCACGAGGTTTAGGGTGGTATATACATCAAACAGCCGGTTACGTGTGATTAAACAAAATAACTTAAAGATAAAACCACGCCCGCTCTGTTTCACCTTCGCTGGCCAGATGCTAGAATATAATGCATATTTGACAAGATGCCACTCTACGGTTCAAATTCATTGTGAGTTGACTATCGACCATTATATACATCAAAAAGCTTTCCTAATCTTGTTTAATTCACTGTTGTACACCAGTAAACGTATAGATCACGCCCGGCCGATTGAAGGACCATAACTGCTGAACAACGACTTTCGTTACTGCTAACGACAGAACGTTGTTAATGGGCGGTCGACGGCCGTGAAAATTGTTAAACGGTCGGCCGAAACCTAGTGCTGTCGTTTCCCAACGCTGCAGATTAATCCAAAGTAAAAAAAAGTTCTTCTAAAAAAATTCTTCAGATTTTATAAACAATTTCGCGCTATTATAATTACAGTCTAAAAATGTGGTGGTGCTAACGCAGTTTGCTATATATAAACATATATTATTTTCGCTTTTATGCTTACATTCTTTCTTTATTTTAGGTTATTCGATCGATATATTGTCTAAAGTGTGATCATTTGTACAATGTTCGGACAGACTCGTCCATTGTTTGGCAGTGCGGCGTCCACAGGGACGGCGTTCGGCGCCGCTCCGAGTAGCTTTGGCTCGACGGCGACATTCGGCCAACAAGGCCAGCAACCGGCGGGTTTGTTTGGTGCGCCGCAGCCTACAACCGGACTTTTCGGCACAGCTACAACAGCGACTGGTGCTGGAAACACACTGTTTGGTGCACCAGCAACTACAGTAGCAGCAGTGGCGGCGACTGGCTTCACCGGCTTTGGTGCACGTGGTGCCACAGCATTTGGCAACCAAGCTTCAAATACTAGCGCTAGCAATTTGTTTGGAGCGACGGCAACGCAGCAACAGCAGAGATCGTTGTTTGGTGGTACAAACGCATCAGGAACTATTCAAGCAGCCGGTGCGTTGCCCTTCGGTACACCTGGAGCGAGTACATCAATTTTTGGCCAAGGCTCTACTACTGCAAACACCGGATTGTTTCAACAACAGCCAGGCGCACAAATTGGATCATCGATATTCGGCGGAGGCAATGTAACAGTTGGTCAGGTACCTGCGGGAGTTAAATTTAACGCACCTACCGGAAGCGATACCATGATAAAATCGAATCAACAACACAATATCCAGACGAAACATCAATGTGTTAGTGCAATGAAGGAGTACGAGCAGTTTTCGCTGGAGGAAATCCGGGCTGCTGATTATATGGCTGGTCGGCGGGGTGGCGGCTTCACAGCTGAACAGCAACAACAAGCTGGCGGGTTATTCGCCTCAACTGGTCAAGCAACAACAGGTTTATTCGGTGCGCCTGTCGCTAGTGGAGCCACAACGTCGCTTTTTGGACAGCCCGCTGCGTCGAGTGTCGGCGGCGGCATCTTTGGCAATACGTCAACGTCGATTTTTAACACAGCTCAGAATCAACAACGACCGCTGTTTGGCGCTGCGTCGACCCAAGCTACTGGGTTTGCAGCGGCCGCGCCAACATTTGGACAGTCAACTTTTGGGCAGCAACAGCAGACGAGCCAGGCCGGGCTTTTTGGCCAATTTACTCAACCCGCTGGGACACAACAGGCTCCGGCGTTTGGAAGTTCTACGTTTGGGAGCACAGCTGGAACGGGCTTGTTTGGACCGAAGACAACTGTGTCAGCGACTGGCTCAACCGGATTTGGAAACACATTTAATTTTGGTTCTTCAGTGGCTCAGCCAGCAGCAACAGCGTTGTCTAGTGGAGGATCCTCTTTTTTTGGTAAGCCTGCTACACAGCAAAGCATGCCGTTTGGCTCCAATCCGGCTCAAGGAGTTGGATTTGGTGCTTTTGGGACTACTTCAACACAAGCCACGGGATTCGGAACTACTCTAACAACACCGTCCTTATTTGGAGGCGCTCAGCAGCAGCAAAGACCATTATTTAGTGGTGGCTTTGGCACGTCCTCCGGTGTCGCATCTGGAACAAGTAGCGCCAACCTGTTTGGGACAACACCTGGCGGTGGTTTTACAGGTCTTTTTAGTGCTCCACGCACACAAATTGGTGGTACACTTTCTGGAAGTGGCACAAGTGCAACATCACTTTTTGGAGGAACATTTGGCGGTGGTCAGCAACCATCCTTTTTCGGGAGTGATCCGAATTCTGCAGCAGCACAGCGTGCTATAGTTGAACAGCAGTTGGTTGCGGTGTCCAATTCGCCGTACGGTGAGTCGTCGCTATACAAAAATTTGTTGCCAACACTGGATCCCAATACTGCTGCCCTGCACTTGCAGCCGTTGGATTCTCGGATACACCAGCAGCTAATTTCCGCTGCACCAAGGTTGGCCCTTGGTGGAAATAGTTCTGTTAGTACACGATATTTCGGTGCTACTACTGCAAAACCCTTACCACGTGTGTCACCTCGAATATTTGCAACTCTGAATCGAACTGTTCCGAACAGGACAAGTTTATTCGATGATGACGAAGAAGATGATGGTTTAATCAGAGATGGGTTTGTTCCTCGTAAAAATGTGAAGAAGCTAAGCATCAAACCCAAGATTAAACCAGAATTTAACATTAGTACTCCGACATTATCCATTACCGCAAGCAATACGCCTTTAACAAATCGTTTCACTGAGAACAAACCAGGTGAGCCCAGTCGCTTAAAGTTGTCGTTCCGGGAAATGCCAGCGACGGCCAGCGATGTATCTAACATCGAGAAAAACGAATCTGCTAACGAGTTCACGAAACTGAGTGTCGGGAAACGAAGCCTTATTGAGAGTCAGACTGCTAGCGATTTAATGCCAAATTGGCAGCAAATTTCGCCAAGGCTTGATCACGGCAACCGTAGCATCTGCAACAATGAGATAGATCAACAGTTTCATCGTCAAGACGTCGACGAACAACTGCCCGAAATTTCTGATGTACCCGGCGATCGTCCAATCAGCTCGACATCTGCGTCTGCAGGTATTATCCTCACGAAGTCCGATTACTATACAATTCCGTCGCTGGAGGAACTACGTAGTATTGTAGACGGTGAGGGCCGTTGTGTTGTCAGCGGTGGATTCTCAGTCGGTCGAGATGGTTACGGGTCAGTATTTTGGCCAGACGAAATCGATGTCGCCGGATTAAATATAGACCAACTTGTTCATTTTCGTCACAAAGAAGTAACTGTGTATCCGGACGATAACGATAAGCCTCCAGTTGGTGTGGCTCTAAATCGACCGGCTGAAATTACGCTCGAACGAGTATGGCCCAACGACAAATCAACTTCAACGCCAATCAAGAGCCCACAACGGCTACATTTAATGAAATATCGACAGAAATTAGAAACTGCGACGGCGAGAATGGGCGCTTCGTTTAAGGACTATCGTCCAGATACGGGCGCTTGGGTGTTTTCTGTTCCGCATTTCACAAAATACGGCCTTGACGAGGAGCCAGCTGATGTTGCACCATCGGCGATTGAGCCACTAACGAAGGCGCAGCGGTCACAGGAAAATATTCAGCACATTGTTCAACGATTGGCGTCGCCACGAGCAATAAAACAGAACGATAGAGTTAAGAATGCTAAATGCTATGTGGTAGATGGGCCGCAGGATATTCGTAGGGAACAGCTGATGCAAGAAAGTATTGTTGGACGTTCCCAAACTAATGCAGCGGGGTTCCAGCATAGTACCGCTATAATAGATAAAGCTTTAGGCGCGGGTGGTGATGTAGCTAATACGCAGCGCGTGGACTTGACTTGTGCGACGGCTGGATTTGACGATGGTATGGATGATGACTACCGTTATAGTGTTGGATTGGGCGCTGGTAGCGATGACGACGCCATAGCGTCTTCGAAGAGACAATACGATGAAGCCGACGTCGAAGCAGATGATGACTATTTGCCACCGTTGCCAATTGAAACATCAAACGCAGCGAGTAGCACTATTGACGTAATGAAAGAAAGCTTTTTCGACAATTACTGTAAAACAGCTGTTACGAATTTACACTCTAGCGATGAAACCTACATTATCAAATATGATCAACATGGTCGAGATGCGAGGATCCAAGATTGTGCTGCTGCTGGAACTGCTCCTGTGGCAAAACGTAGAGCGGTTGTTGAAGATGTTTTTGATCGGAGTAGCTGTATTCTGGAAAAGATAAAACAACCTTCGTCAAGGGCAGTATCGGCTGTAAGCGCAAAACCTATCGATAGCTACACCAAGCAAGCCAAAACCTTTATGAAGCAAGAGAGTGACTTACTTGACGAAAAGCGTACTACACCAACCCCTAACTTTGGGCTAGTACATAATATACACGCGGACAGCCGTTCGCTGAGATACAGCAAATTATCGTCAGTCGGGGACGCTAAAATTTTGGAATCGTTGCCTGAGTCCGAGTATCAGCAATTAATACCAGCATCAACTTTATCAGTACCAGCAACAGCCGCTGCTCTTGCTCCGGTTCGACGTGCCCCACAAAACACGTTTCATATTGTTGCTGCCTCGAATTCGATCGTTTTCGACGATAGTCGTACAAGTGCGGCGCATATTATGATGAATCGTGGTATCGGTCCACAAAGTCGCTCGTTGCGTCCGTGTTGGACGTACAGCGGTGTTCTCGTACGCCTTGGTAATGATTTCGATAGCGACCGTTCGTCGCACTTTGCAACCGGATCCTCGATTGTTGGTATGTCGCGCGGTGGCGTTGCTCGAATGGACCAGGAGCTTACCGGACTGGCTCCATGTGTTGTGCTTGAACAACATCGGTATTCGACTCGTCGTTTGGACAAAACGTACGTCGACGACTTATTTAAATGCCATCGAGATCGATGTCAAATCGACGACGTTGTTGAAACAATAACTGGAGATGATTCCAATCATGTTCCGCCGCCTCGGATTTATTTGAAACGAGAGTCGGATAGTATTCTTATCATCGAAAAGTTTTGCGATATAGCTAATCAGAACGCAGTACACGAAATGAGTCTGCTCTGGTCATTGACTAAACGGCTGTGGTGTTCGCTCGAACAAAACGCGGAAGCGTATGCGAACTACGGTTGTCGTTCACAAGGCTATGCATCGGCTGTTTTGCGTAAATATTCAATTTGGCAATGGTTTAGCAATGTTTGTCAGCAGGTTGTAGCGGACGAGCTTGAATCTATCGCCGAAGTGCATCCAGGAGAGCTTGTCTACAAATGCTGGATCTATTTGACTTGCCACAATATCGCACAGGCGTTGAGATGTGCTACTAGAGCAGGATATCGAAGGCTTGCATTGCTAATAACACAACACAATAGCGCGCTGTGTAAGCGTTACTGTTTGAAGCAAGTTTCACGATGGAAGCAAGTTGGAGCTGACGCCTATATTGACGTTAATCTGCTTAAAATTTATCTACTGCTCGCTGGAGAAATGGAATGGATCACCGTTGACGGCAGACGCATCAATCTTTGCGAAGGTCTTGATTGGAAACGAATTTTTGGTTTGCAACTATGGTATCGATGTAGCAGCGCTGAGTGTTTAAAAGACGTCATAGACTTGTACGAGAGAAGCTGTGCTCACGACAATGGATCGGTGGCGTCCGATGATCAGCGGACTGGCCGTTGTACCACCCCTTTATACAATCGTCCGATACCGAGCTTCATCGAACTTCGTGTGAATAACAACGAGGAGCAGTTGGATAGTAAAACTACTGTTCAACCAGGAATTTTAGCTAAACAAGCTCAATTCTCGTGGCCTTGTGACGATCTGTTTTATTTGTTACTGAAACTGGCAGCCTGCAATGGGAGCACATTGACATCCATCTTGGCACCGGAATCATTCACGTCGGACCACTGTGATTTCCACGCCATTTGGCATCTGTATACGATACTTGTTAGCATCGGATTTCCGCGATCACCAAACGAAAATCGCCTGCATCGATGCTACGCTCAACAGTTGAATCATTACGGATTTTATGAGTGGGCCACGTTTGTGTTGTGTCACATTGAGCAGCCAGGAATTAGAGCATTTTTGGTTAAGAAACAGCTAGAGCACAACATTGACCGTATAACGCCGGAACAGGAAGATATCATGACAGTTTGCGGCAAAATTGATAAGCGACTGTTTTTTGAACTCAGGGCTGCCAAGCTAGCCGCCAACAATAGCAGTGCTAACGAAAATTCGGTTGAAGAAATTATGTTTGCGAGCAAAGCCGGTGCGTGGATGTATGCTCATCGGTGTCTTTTAGAAAAAGTTGGTCCTATGTTAGTTTTGGACAAAGAAATGGACACTCTGGCGTCTGTTATCAGTCCACTTGCCGAAAATGTTCAGTTTATCGCGGATTGGTCAAGCGGTGGCATGATTTACGACGAATATTTGAAGGTCGTACGACAGATGAATGAACTAGCTGACGACAATTCAGGTCTTGAACATCGACATTCTAATTGTACACAGTCGTATCACGATATTCAGCGTAGCGTCCGGAATATTATTCAAAACTTGGACTTTATGAAGTGTAGCAATGCGTTACAGCGCCTTACGAAATGCGAAATTGGACATCAGCTGGCCCTGTTTGCTCGTGTTATACGGCCAGCGGCTGAGGTTGGGCCAATTTTAAAGCAAATGAACCCCGTTATATCGTCGCAATATCCTGCAGCAAACACTGTGACTGTTTTTCAAGAGCGATCTCGTGGTACGTTGCTGATGGAATTGGAGTAATACGCAGCACCTTATCAATTTCTGGGATTTGGATCGAGGTTCGAATCAAGTTATTTTAATGTATTGGCGATAATATTCGAGTATATACGAATTTGTGTTTTTAATGATTGCTTGTAATAATTATTGTTGCGAATATCTTGATAAACACAAAATTTGCGGAAAATATTTCTAAATTTCACATGCATAGTTTCGAGATTATTTTTAAATAAGTTTAGTTATGAATAGTTTGAAAAAATATATGCATGAGTAAACTTAAGGTGCCCCCGGCAATTATCCTATTTTGTCATTACCGATATCGAGTAGCAAACCCTTGTCACGGAAAAAAGAGTTAATCTCATTCGGTTTTTCGCTAACTAAAAATTGACAAAATCAAATTCTAGTGCCAGAAATTCGTTCGAAAAGAATTTCAGCAATTTCAATTTGCAGACATTCAGTTCCGTAATGTCTAATCACTTAAATTTGGATTATTCAGTGTTCGTGAACAAATTTAAATCAAGATGGACGTATCATTAAATCGATCCTATAGATACGCTCTCGGTGTTCGCGAACAAAACTGGATGACCAATTTTACGCCGAATTTCGATTAACCAAAAAGCGTTCCGTAACAAATTTTATTTAAAATTATAAAACAGGATGGTTGGTGGGGTCACCTTAAGTTTACTCGCGCAACATTTTTCATTACAGCGGATTTGGTTTTTGAGTAACGCCTGTCCGCTTGAGCTCGCTTAAACCAAATCGATTGATAATCATCGTTTTGGCAATCAAAAATTGTAATGTCTATGTATGTAATTGTGTGGACTTTGTTGGAATACTGGTTTCTATATACGCAGAGGCGGACTGGCTGCAAGATTTTTGAATCTCCAGTATTTTGGCAGTTACCCCAGGTTACTCCTTTCAGGCAAATTTTGGCTTCCCTAGGTCAACCCCCAACACGAAAATTTTAAATAATAAACCCCCAGTTTCGCCTGGCATGAGCTGTGGTGCGGCTAGGTCCAATCACATATTTAAAATATTGATTCTGTGGAGAGGTCAGCATTGCATTGTTATACGGACTAATGCTAAGGTCGTGTAAGAATCAGTTTCCTGACCAGCCACCCATATAATATGTATACACAGGTGTCGGTGGGGGTTATCCCCCAAGGATGGGACCTTTCCCTCTTCCGAGCAATATTTACCACTGAAGGCTCCGTAAACACAGGACGCGCGGAAAATTTTAGCGAAAATGAGCAAAAATAGGGTGAAAATGGCAAAAATTTAGGTTAAAAAATAACTGAAATCGGGAAAAATTTATTGCAAATTTGCAAAAATCGGGGGAATTTTAAGTTTTTAGAAATGTTAAAAAGTTTACTCCTCCTAGTGATGGCCCCACCCCTCGCCCGCAACCGTCTATCTCTACTAAGGCATAGGACCTTAGACACCTATGATATGTATGACATAGAGATAATGCTTGTCACTGGACGAGTAATGCTTAGTATATCGGGAATAGGAACAGGGACCTTAAAAGTTCACACTCGTTTTAGGCTTGCAGCTGTTTTGAGGTAAACCAGACAGTATGGTCATAACGTATTTCGCATTAGTCTGCTTTGCTTCAAATTATATACGTACTTATAATGCTGTTTATGCGGTAGTAATGTGAAGCTGAAGCTCCAGAACTTGTCTGTCACAATAAAGTGTATAAAAATTTTATAAAAAGCATTTTCCGATTTTGCACTGCAGCTAAAGTATGCTATAATAGTCTTATGTTTGGTTTATGTCATAAATTATTGTACAGCCATGGGATTAAGTTAAATATCTGGGACCCCAAAGCAAAATAAAATCTACTTCGGCTTGAACGAATATAGGTGGTCATATTATGTGTAATTACTGACGAGGGTCCCGAATCTGCAATTTGCTTTAACCAGCTCTTACTGTTTTCATGTTATACCCAGTCAACATTTTTGGTCACAACGTATATATTCCTGAAAAATTAACGTGATAATTTTGATAATTAATATACTCGTTAAGGTTTTACGTGATACGCGTGGTGAAAATACAAAGCTATCAGTGTTCGTAAGATGAAAACAGCTCGAGCTAAGGTAAAAAGATTATTGCATATTAAATCGAAAATAAGCAAAATTTATATCGTTTTGGGTTCCTGATATTTAACTTAACCCAAACCATGTTTGTACACAATAATAAATATATTGTGAGTTATATATGTCAAATTTACTGCAATATATATATATACATATTTTTGATATAAATTTAAGCAGTATAACACTCAATGAGTTACAAGTTGTATTGCGTAATAATTATCCTTCATGATATATTTTTATTCGCTTGTGTGAACATTCGTCCGTACATTGTTGTATTTGTCAAATTGTCATGATATCTAGCAGTATTGTTAATGGTGGCATGACTTATTTTATAAATATGCATATGATTCGTGTGTCAAATTTCTTGTAACGACTGTTTCTTGTTGGATTTCATGCAAAATCTGCAAAGATTTCCTAAAAAAATTAACTATATATATATATATGTATTTTTATACCGAGCTGTGTGTATATTATAAATATGTACGTCGATTTACTTACAGCACAAACAATTTAATACATTTAGTAGTTGGCTGAGTCATTCGCGACCCTGTGGCCCGCTTCATATTTTTTTCGAAACTACAAAAAATCAATCAATCAGTAAAGTTTATTGAGTAGCCAGATAAACACTAAATAGGATATATAAAGGCTAAGTACTATATATATATATAGTATATAATGCGATGCAAAGAGTAGAGTAAACTGGACTATCAGAAAGGGAGCACATCAGTTTTTAAAATCTATGTTTGGTAAAAGTTAGGGTTCTTTTCCAGTATCCCCTCAGCCCGCGTTTACCTAAAAATGGTCAGATTCTGGAAATTTTGGTATTTTTGTGATCCTGGAGACTTCCCCTGATTATTTCGACCAAAAAATCGTATATTTAAAATTGCAGATTTCCCCTGGGAACCCAAAAAATTTTCTTAAAAATTGTATTTTTACCCACCAGTCGACGCGGTTTGACGAGCTGAAATTATTGGTGTTGTTTTTAACGGGATCCGATAAAAGCATCCTAAGTTATGGCCAAAACTGTTCAATTGCTGAGCCTTTCAGCGTCTGATAGTTTTGGCCATAACTTAAGATCCGGTTGCCGAGGATCGTAAAAATACCAAAATTTCCAGAACCTGACCATTTTTGGGCAAACCCGAGCTGGGGGGGGATGGATGATGGAAATGAACCAAAGTTAGATCTATTTGCTGCTGAACGGGTCGCCGTGTGAGTTTCGCGCGAGCGACAGTCATTTTTCAGCGGCTACTGTTCTTCACTTTGACCATAACTCAGTTTCTGTCGGTAGGAGATATGTAGCTAAATTTTGTTTGCAAATGCACGACCGTTTGGTTTAACTTATGCTTTTGAAATATATATTTCATTTGTATACGCATGCAATATGTGCACGTCATTGTATAACCGGCTGTTGCGAGCAAGGAATAATTTACGTTAAAAATAATGGTCTATTTTTTTTATATTTACATTATTATGCGGTTGGGTTCTGATGTGCATGCTCTGATAGCTATATAAGCTTACAGTCTAGCTTTATGATCTACAAGGTCATTGCTTTAGGCTAGCCGATGTACATATATTCAGTGATAAGGCATAAAGTGTGTGTGGCCGACTACTGCCGTTGAAAACACTGTTGTTATACGCCGAAATCATGTTAATTATTTCACTATGTTCATATATTTAGACCCACTTTCGCGGGAGTTTAAGCATAATGCTGTACTTAACAGAATGAACTTACATGTTTGTCTTGTTTAAAGCCCGACGTTATAACGTTAGAAAAAAGAACAGCTCAGAGGGGTTCTGGGGGCCGTAGCCCCCTGATTTTCTTCTTGGGTTTAGTATATAGGTCATATAGTGACCTTAGCAAGCCTAAGCTTATTATATCGAGAACGGCATAGCATGTATATACTTCACTTCCCTTCCTTAAAATTACATTCCCTCTTGATTTCATGGTCGAAATGTTTCTATTTGACTAACTAGATAACAATTATAAAATAGCCTCTGTGCTCGCCTGAAATGACTCGTATTTCGAACGAACGAAAGAACATCGGCTAAAATCGGTCAAAATTTATCTGTCCGCGAAAAACACTTCGAACAGATTTTAAAGAAATAAAGACACATGCGATAAAAATTTTGAGCAATGTGTACTAAAATTCGAACAAAGTTTAAAATTTTCCGAACAAACAGCGCTAATTTCTGTCACGCTAGTTATATGGTAATTTTTGAAAACGTTCACTCCACGCCAGAGATGGAAACGAGTCACTATTTTGTGATGCGGCGGCAGACCCGGTTACGGCATGTAGCAGTGATAAAACCCACCCTCTAAAGCAGCCAAGATAAACAGTTAAATAAATAAAAGTAAAATAAACAGTAAAAAAGATAAACAGTTGAATATATATGGAACAGAAGCCACTGCTTGTGTCTTGGAAGTCGTTTTGCCATGGTATGAAATTGCTTCGTATGAAAAAGAAAGCTTATTGCTTTCCCAGAAAAGTATTTGTTGACGTTCCGCGCCTCGCAGACCACCATCGTTTTCCTAACCTTTCACCGTTCTGTTTGGCTTCATATGGCGAATTAAGAGTTACACTGAGTTGTAAGTGTCACACATCTTGGTTCAAAGTAATTTGAGCTTCCACTGTGTCCTAGCGGAAGAGCCGATCAGGCTAATGAGGCGAAAGACACTGTTCCGTTGCGTTAGAGACAAAAAGTACTCTACTCGATGGCCCTGTTCTATCTCCGATCCATTAAATGACGAAAGTGCTGTATAATGTAGCGTTGTGTAGTGATAAAAGAATTTCACAGTAGACATGACAAAAGAAGGAATTCTGACAAAGTTCATGATTGTTTAGGACGAACATTTTGGCTAGTAGATAAGCAAATGTTGATGCTGTTGCGACGAATTTAATTTTCAATTGCTTCATGAGTATATATCCCCATCGGTGGGCAAATTATATAAAATAATAAATGGGAATTCACATGTGGACAAACAGGTTCTATTCTATGTAGCTATATAGAGTTTATTGAAAAGTAATAAAAGATTGATTTTCTAGTTGTAAACTATATTAAAAAATAGTTGCGTGTAAAAATTACATTCACAATCTTGTTTCCTCCGTGGAATTTCGGATTGGACATGATGCTGTAGTTGTGATATGTTCTCTGATATTTCTAATGCTAAAATTTTATATAAATTTATCATAATCGACTGATTGAAAGTTTAGGTATATGCACGCTTTCAAAAGCAGTTAATTTTGAGCAAATTTCCTTAAAGCCTGAGGAATAGGTAATATATATTGATGGCTAACAGTGTGTTCTTCTCGTGTGATATAGTTCGCGGAGCCGAAAGAATAGAATCCGATTTTGCCGTTTTATCATGTTTAACCATAAATGTACTTTTGATGCATTTTGATGTAATTGATAATTGAATTTTGAAACGAATAAACGAAATTAAAATTAGTACAAATTATTGAGTTTGTAGATGCACATATGTAGTTGGATCATAAATTATGTATTCTTTTCCTGCATGTTAGTGTCTCAAAGACCACCTATAGATAGGTAACTATTAATAAAAGCATTACACATCGAATGCATTTTTCTTTATAGTCAAATTACTTAATTGCCGTTTATGTAGTACCTTCTATAATATTCTTAAATTTTTGCTTCCTCTAATCGCAATATGGAAGAAACGTTTGTAATTACAATTTCTTAGGTTATTGGCCGTAGCCAATAGCTCAGGTACTTTTTTGAAGTGTATTGTAATTGCTATTGACATTTTTTGTTTGCTGTAACCAGCGCTTGTTTTTAATTACGTTGGATTTACTGAAAAATATATTTTCGCAAATTTGCTGAAATCGGCGTCCAATGAGTAAATAAAACTTGAATATGTATCGTTGAATTAAATGGGCACAATAACAATTGTTTGTTCTCCCATGCCCGCATTCTACCCAAAAATGATATGATTTTAGAAATTTTGGTGATACTCGAGACCTCCCCTGATCATTTGCGACCAAAAAATTGAATTATTTAAAACTTTAGATTTTTCGTGTCCCAGGGGTCCCCCCTTAAGAACCCAAAATTTTTTTCTTCAAAATTGAGATTTAACCGGTCTCCAAAACCGCTTCCTTAGTCATGGTGAAAAATATCGGAGGCTGAGACGCTCAGCATTTGAACAGTTTTTGGTCAGAACTTCAGGGTACTTTTTCTGGGATTCCGTTATAAAATAGTACTCATTACACTCAGCTCGTCAAGCTGCGTCGAATGGTGGGGTAAAAAGCTAATTTTGAAGAAAAAAGTGGGTTCCCTAGGGGGACCCTTGGGATCAGAAAAAATCTTAAATTTTAAAAATTCATTTTGTTTGGTCGAAATGATGGAGGTCTCGACAGCAATAAGTATACCAAAATTTCCAGAACCTGGCCATTTTTGGGCAAACGCTACCTTGAGGGGATAATGGAAAAGAACCATTTTTTATATTTTTGCAAACCTACATACGTCTGCTATATAATATTTTTTTTATTTTTGCATTTGTCACCTCTGTAATTTGACTATAAAGAAAAATGCATTCGATGTGTAATGCTTTTATTAATAGTTACCTATCTATAGGTGGTCTTTGAGACACTAACATGCAGGAAAAGAATACATAATTTATGTTCAAACTACATATGTACATATACAAGCTCAATAATTTGTACTAATTTAATTTCGTTTATTCGTTTCAAAATTCAATTATCAATTACATCAAAATGCATCAAAAGTACATTTATGGTTAAACATGATAAAACGGCAAGATCGGATTCTATTCTTTCGGCTCCGCGAAATATATCACACGAGAAGAACACACTGTTAGCCATCAATATATATTCATATTCCTCAGGCTTTAAGGAAATTTGCTCAAAATTAACTGCTTTTGAACGCGTGCATATACCTAAACTTTCAATCAGTCGATTACGCTAAATTTATATAAAATTTTAGCATTAGAAATATCAGAATACATATCACAACTACAGCATCATGTCCAATCCGAAATTCCACGGAAAAAACAAGATTGTGAATGTAATTTTTACACGCAACTATTTTTTAATATAGTTTACAACTAGAAAATCAATCTTTTATTACTTTTCAATAAACTCAATGTAACTACATAGAATAGAACCTGTTTGTCCACATGTGAATTCCCATTTATTATTTTATATAATTTGCCCACCGATGGGTATATACTCATGAAGCAATTGAAAATTAAATTCGTCGCAACAGCATCAACATTTGCTTACGTATCTACCTAGCCAAAATGTTCGTCCTAAACAACCAACATGAACTTTGTCAGAATTCCATCATGTCTACTGTGAAATTCTTTTATCACTACTCAACGCTATATTATACAGCACTTTCGTCATTTAATGGATCGGAGATAGAACAGGGCCATCGAGTAGAGTACTTTTTGTCTCTAACGCAACGGAACAGTGTCTTTCGCCTCATTAGCCTGATCGGCTCTTCCGCTAGGACACAGTGGGAAGATCAAATGAATTTGAACCAAGATGTGTGACACTTACAACTCAGTGTAACTCTTAATTCGCCATATGAAGCCAAACAGAACGGTGAAAGGTTAGGAAAACGATGGTGGTCTGCGAGGCGCGGAACGTCAACAAATACTTTTCTGGGAAAGCAATAAGCTTTCTTTTTCATACGAAGCAATTTCATACCATGGCAAAACGACTTCCAAGACACAAGCAGTGGCTTCTGTTCCATATATATTCAACTGTTTATTTTCTTTACTGTTTATTTTACTTTTATTTATTTAACTGTTTATCTTGGCTGCTTTAGAGGGTGGGTTTTATCACTGCTACATGCCGTAATCCTGGTCTGCCGCTGCATTTTTATAAAGTGACTCGTTTCCATCTCTGGCGTGGAGTGAACGTTTTCAAAAATTACCATATAACTAGCGTGACAGAAATTAGCGCTGTTTGTTGTGAAAATTTTAAACTTTGTTCGAATTTTAGTACACATTGCTCAAAAAATTTTTATCGCATGTGTCTTTATTTCTTTTAAAATCTGTTCGAAGTGTTTTTCGCGGACAGATAAATTTTGACCGATTTTAGCCGATGTTCTTTCGTTCGTTCGAAATATGAGTTATTTCAGGCGAGCACAGAGGCTATTTTATAATTGTTATCTAGTTAGTCAAATAGAAACATTTCGACCATGAAATCAGTAGGGAATGTAATTTTAAGGAAGGGAAGTGAAGTATATACATGCTATGCCGTTCTCGATATAATAAGCTTAGGCTTGCTAAGGTCACTATATGACCTATATACTAAACCCAAGAAGAAAATCAGGGGGCTACGGCCCCCAGTACCCCCTCCTAGCTGCCTTTTTTTCTAACGTTATAACGTCGGGCTTTAAACAAGACAAACATGTAAGTTCATTCTGTTAAGTACAGCATTAATGTTAAAACTCCCGCGAAAGTGGGTCTAAATATATGAACATAGTGAAAAAATAATTAACATGATTTCGGCGTATAACAACAGTGTTTTCAAATGCAGTAGTCGGCCACACACACTTTATGCCTTATCACTGACAATATGTACACTTCGGCTAGCCTAAAGCAATGACCTTGTAGATCATAAAGCTAGACTGTAAGCTTATATAGCTATCAATAGCATGCACATCAGAACCCAACCGCATAATAATGTAAATATAAAAAAATAGACCATCACTTTTTTAACGTAAATTATTCCTTGCTCGCAACAGCCGGTTATACAATGACGTGCACATATTGCATGCGTATACAAATGAAATATATATTTCAAAAGCATAAGTTAAACCAAACGGTCGTGCATTTGCAAACAAAATTTAGCTACATATCTCCTACCGACAGAAACTGAGTTATGGTCAAAGTGAAAGAACAGTAGCCGCTGTAAAATGACTGTCGCTCGCGCGAAACTCACACGGCGACCCGTTCAGCAGCAAATAGATACTGGAACTTTGGTTCATTTCCATCATCCATCCCCCAGCTCGGGTTTGCCCAAAAATGGTCAGGTTCTGGAAATTTTGGTATTTTTACGATCCTCGGCAACCGGATCTTAAAATGCTTATGGCCAAAACTATCAGACGCTGAAAGGCTCAGCAATTGAACAGTTTTGGCCATAACTTAGGATGCTTTTATCGGATCCCGTTAAAAATAAGCATCGACAATTTCAGCTCGTCAAACCGCGTCGTCGACTGGTGGGTAAAAATACAATTTTTAAGAAATTTTTTTGAGTTCCCAGGGGGGAAATCTGCAATTTTAAATATACGATTTTTTGGTCGAAATAATCAGGGGGAAGTCTCCAGGATCACAAAAATACCAAAATTTCCAGAATCTGACCATTTTTAGGTAAACGCGGGCTGAGGGGATGGATGATGGAAATGAAACTAGTTAGATCTATTTGCTGCTGAACGGGTCGCCGTGTGAGTTTCGCGCGAGCGACAGTCATTTTTCAGCGGCTACTGTTCTTCACTTTGACCATAACTCAGTTTCTGTCGGTAGGAGATATGTAGCTAAGTTTTGTTTGCAAATGCACGACCGTTTGGTTTAACTTATGCTTTTGAAATATATATTTCATTTGTATACGCATGCAATATGTGCACGTCATTGTATAACCGGCTGTTGCGAGCAAGGAATAATTTACGTTAAAAATAATGGTCTATTTTTTTTTATATTTACATTATTATGCGGTTGGGTTCTGATGTGCATGCTCTGATAGCTTTATAAGCTTACAGTCTAGCTTTATGATCTACAAGGTCATTGCTTTAGGCTAGCCGATGTACATATATTCTAGTGATAAGGCATAAAGTGTGTGTGGCCGACTACTGCCGTTGAAAACACTGTTGTTATACGCCGAAATCATGTTAATTATTTCACTATGTTCATATATTTAGACCCACTTTCGCGGGAGTTTAAGCATAATGCTGTACTTAACAGAATGAACTTACATGTTTGTCTTGTTTAAAGCCCGACGTTATAACGTTAGAGAAAAAAGAACAGCTCAGAGGGGTTCTGGGGGCCGCAGTCCCCTGATTTTCTTCCTTGGGTTTAGAATATATAGGTCATATAGTGACCTCAGCAAGCCTAAGCTTATTATATCTAGAACGGCATAGCATGTATATACTTCACTTCCCTTCCTTAAAATTACATTCCCTCTTGATTTCATGCGTCGAAATGTTTCTATTTGACTAACTATATAGAAATTATAAAATAGCCTCTGTGCTCGCCTGAAATGACTCGTATTTCAAACGAACGAAAAAACATCGGGCTAAAATCGGTCAAAATTTATCCTGTCCGCGAAAAACACTTCGAACAGATTTTAAAGAAAATAAAGACACATGCGATAAAAAAATTTTGAGCAATGTGTACTAAAATTCGAACAAAGTTTAAAATTTTCCGAACAAACAGCGCTAATTTCTGTCACGCTAGTTATATGGTAATTTTTGGAAAACGTTCACTCCACGCCAGAGATGGAAACGAGTCACTATTTTGTGATGCGGCGGCAGACCCGGTTACGGCATGTAGCAGTGATAAAAACCCACCCTCTAAAGCAGCCAAGATAAACAGTAAACTAAATAAAAGTAAAATAAACAGTAAAAAAGATAAACAGTTGAATATATATGGAACAGAAGCCACTGCTTGTGTCTTGGAAGTCGTTTTGCCATGGTATGAAATTGCTTCGTATGAAAAAGAAAGCCAATCGCTTTCCCAGAAAAGTATTTGTCCCCCTTCCCCCCCCCCAAAAAACCATTTTCTTCAAATTTTATCAAACCATTACCCAACATCAAAATCGCAAATCAAAAGCTACAATTCCTTCTATGCGTTAAACATAACGGATAAAACGGCAAGATCGAGATTCTATTCTCTTCGGCTCCGCGAAATATCCATCACACGAGAAAAAGGAACACACTGTTAGCCATCCCAATATATATTCATATTTTCCTCAATGGCTTTGAAATCTCTGCTCAAATATTTTGAACGCCGTGCATACTACCTTAAAACTTTCAATCAGTCGATTACGCTAAATTTATATAAAAATTTTAGCATTAGAAATAATCAGAATACATATCACAACTACAGCATCAATGTCCATATCCGAAATTCCACGGAAAAAACAAGATTTCGTGAAATGTAAATTTTTACACGCAACTATTTTTTATACTCCCAACTATGAAAATCAATCTTTATATTACTTCTTCATAATAAACTCAATAAGTAAAAAAACTACAGAGAATAGAAACCTGGATGTGACTTCCATTTTATTATTTTATATAATTTGCCCACCGACTGGGTATATACTCATGAAGCAATTGAAAAATTAAATTCGTCTTGCCAACAGCATCAACTATCCTTGCTTCTACGTATCTACTCTAAGCCAAATTTTGCTTTGTCCTTAAAAAAGCTTATTCAACACTAATTCTTTTCTTGTCCCACGAATTCCCATCATGTCTACTGCTGCAATTCTTTTCTATACTCACCCTACTCAACTGCCTAATACTTATACAGCACTTTCCCCGTCATTTAATGGATCGGAGAATAGAAAACAGGGCCATCGAGTAGACTTTTTGTCTCTACACCGCAACGGAAAACAGTGTCCTCCTTTGTCTCCTCTAAGCCATATCGGCCGGGGCTGTACACAGTGGAAGCTCAAAATTACTCTTTGAACCAAGATGTGTGACACTTACAACTCAGTGTAACTCTTAATTCGCCAGTATGAAGCCAAAAAATGCGGTGAAAAGGTTAGAAAACGATGGTGGTCTGCGGGCGCGGAACGTCAACAAATACTTTTCTGGGAAAGCAATAAGCTTTCTTTTTCATACGAAGCAATTTCATACCATGGCAAAACGACTTCCAAGACACAAGCAAAAGCGGGTGTTCCATATATATTCAACTGTTTATCTTTTTTACTGTTTATTTTACTTTTATTTATTTAACTGTTTATCTTGGCTGCTTTAGAGGGTGGGGTTTTATCACTGCTACATGCCGTAACCGGGTCTGCCGCCGCATCACAAAAAAGTGACTCGTTTCCATCTCTGGCGTGGAGTGAACGTTTTCCAAAAATTACCATATAACGAGCGTGAAAGACATGAGCGCCGTTTGTTCGGAAAATTTTAAACTTTGTTCGAATTTTAGTACACATTGCTCAAAATCTTTGTATTGTATGCGTCTTTATTCTCTTTAAAATCTGTTCGAAGTGTTTTTCGCGGACAGGATAAATTTTGACCGATTTTAGCCCGACGTTTCTTCGTTCGTTCGAAATACGAGTCATTTCAGGCGAGCACAGAGGCTATTTTATAATTGTTATCTAGTTAGTCAAATAGAAACATTAAGATGCATGAAATCAAGAGGGAATGTAATTTTAAGGAAGGGAAGTGAAGTATATACATGCTATGCCGTTCTCGATATAATAAGCTTAGGCTTGCTAAGGTCACTATATGACCTATATATACTTAACCCAAATAAGAAAATCAGGGGGCTATGGCTCGCAGAACCCCTCTGAGCTGTTCCCCCCCTCAACGTTATAACGTCGGGCTTTAAACAAGACAAACATGTAAGTTCATTCTGTTAAGTACAGCATTATGCTTAAACTCCCGCGAAAGTGGGTCTAAATATATGAACATAGTGAAATAATTAACATGATTTCGGCGTATAACAACAGTGTTTTCAAATGCAGTAGTCGGCCCCCCATAACTTATGCCTTATCACTTGATATATGTACATCGGCTAGCCTAAAGCAATGACCTTGTAGATCATAAAGCTAGACTGTAAGCTTATATAGCTGTCAGAGCATGCACATCAGAACGCAACCGCAGAATAATGTAAATATAAAAAAAATAGACCATTAATTTTAAATGTAAATTATTCCTTGCTCGCAACAGCCGGTTATACAATGACGTGCACATATTGCATGCGTATACAAATGAAATATATATTTCAAAAGCATAAGTTAAACCAAACGGTCGTGCATTTGCAAACAAAATTTAGCTACATATCTCCTACCGACAAAAATGAGTTATGGTCAAAGTGAAAAAACAGTAGCCGCTGAAGAAAAATGACTGTTGCTCGCGCGGAACTCACATAGCGACCCGTTCAAGAGCAAATAGATCTAACTTTGGTTCATTTCCATCATCCATCCCCTCAGCCCGCGTTTACCTGAAAATGGTCAGATTCTTGGATAATTTTGGTATTTTTGTGATCCTGGAGACTTCCCCTGATTATTTCGACCAAAAAATCGTATATTTAAAATTGCAGATTTCCCCTGGGAACCCAAAAAATTTTCTTAAAAAATTGTATTTTTACCCACCAGTCATCGCGAAATTTTGACGAGCTGAAATTATTGGTGTTGTTTTTAACGGGATCCGATAAGCATTCCTAAGTTATGGCCAAAACTGTTCAATTGCTGAGCCTTTCAGCGTCTGATAGTTTTGGCCATAACTTAAGATCCGGTTGCCGAGGATCGCAAAAATACCAAAATTTCCAGAATCTGACCATTTTTTGGGTAAACCCGGGCTGAGGGGGGATGGATGGATGGAAATGAACCAAAGTTAGATCTATTTGCTGCTGAACGGGTCGCCGTGTGAGTTTCGCGCGAGCGAGAGTCATTTTTCAGCGGCTACTGTTCTTCACTTTGACCATAACTCAGTTTCTGTCGGTAGGAGATATGTAGCTAAATTTTGTTTGCAAATGCACGACCGTTTGGTTTAACTTATGCTTTTGAAATATATATTTCATTTGTATACGCATGCAATATGTGCACGTCATTGTATAACCGGCTGTTGCGAGCAAGGAATAATTTACCTAAAAAAGAAAATGGTTATTCTTTTTTATATTTACATTATTATGCGGTTGGGTTCTGATGTAGCATGCTCTGATAGCTATATAAGCTTACAGTCTAGCTTTATGATCTACAAGGTCATTTGCTTTAGGCTAGCCGATGTACATATATTCAGTGATAAGGCATAAAGTGTGTGTGGCCGACTACTGCCGTTGCAAAACACTGTTGTTATACGCCGAAATCATGTTAATTATTTCACTATGTTCATATATATTAGACCCACTTTCGCGGGAGTTTAAGCATAATGCTGTACTTAACAGAATGAACTTACATGTTTGTCTTGTTTAAAGTCCCGACGTTATAACGTTAGAAAAAAAGGACAGCTCAGAGGGGTTCTGGGGGCCGTAGCCCCCTGATTTTTCTTCTTGAGGGTTTAGCATATAGGTCATATAGTGACCTTAGCAAGCCTAAGCTTATGATATCGAGAACGGCATAGCATGTATATACTTCACTTCCCTTCCTTAAAATTACATTCCCTCTTGATTTCATGGTCGAAATATTTCTATTTGACTAACTAGATAACAATTATAAAGTAGCCCTCTGTGCTCGCCTGAAATGACTCGTATTTCGAACGAACGAAAAAATATCGGCTAAAATCGGTCAAAATTTATCTGTCCGCGAAAAACACTTGGAACAGATTTTAAAGAAATAAAGACACATGCGATCGAAAAACTTTGAGCAATGTGTACTAAAAATCGAACAAAGTCTAAAATTTTCCGAACAAACAGCGCTAATTTCTGTCACGCTAGTTATATGGTAATTTTTGAAAACGTTCACTCCACGCCAGAGATGGAAACGAGTCACTATTTTGTGATGCGGCGGCAAACCCGGTTACGGCATGTAGCAGTGATAAAACCCACCCTCTAAAGCAGCCAAGATAAACAGTTAAATGAAATAAAAGTAAAATAAACAGTAAAAAAGATAAACAGTTGAATATATATGGAACAGAAGCCACTGCTTGTGTCTTGGAAGTCGTTTTGCCATGGTATGAAATTGCTTCGTATGAAAAAGAAAGCTTATTGCTTTCCCAGAAAAGTATTTGTTGACGTTCCGCGCCTCGCAGACCACCATCGTTTTCCTAACCTTTCACCGTTCTGTTTGGCTTCATATGGCGAATTAAGAGTTACACTGAGTTGTAAGTGTCACACATCTTGGTTCAAAGTAATTTGAGCTTCCACTGTGTCCTAGCGGAAGAGCCGATCAGGCTAATGAGGCGAAAGACACTGTTCCGTTGCGTTAGAGACAAAAAGTACTCTACTCGATGGCCCTGTTCTATCTCCGATCCATTAAATGACGAAAGTGCTGTATAATATAGCGTTGAGTAGTGATAAAAGAATTTCACAGTAGACATGATGGAATTCTGACAAAGTTCATGTTGGTTGTTTAGGACGAACATTTTGGCTAGGTAGATACGTAAGCAAATGTTGATGCTGTTGCGACGAATTTAATTTTCAATTGCTTCATGAGTATATACCCATCGGTGGGCAAATTATATAAAATAATAAATGGGAATTCACATGTGGACAAACAGGTTCTATTCTATGTAGTTACATTGAGTTTATTGAAAAGTAATAAAAGATTGATTTTCTAGTTGTAAACTATATTAAAAAATAGTTGCGTGTAAAAATTACATTCACAATCTTGTTTTTTCCGTGGAATTTCGGATTGGACATGATGCTGTAGTTGTGATATGTATTCTGATATTTCCAATGATAAAATTTTATTTATATAAATTTATCATAATCGACTGATTGAAAGTTTAGGTATATGCACGCGTTCAAAAGCAGTTAATTTTGAGCAAATTTCCTTAAAGCCTGAGGAATATGAATATATATTGATGGCTAACAGTGTGTTCTTCTCGTGTGATATATTTCGCGGAGCCGAAAGAATAGAATCCGATCTTGCCGTTTTATCATGTTTAACCATAAATGTACTTTTGATGCATTTTGATGTAATTGATAATTGAATTTTGAAACGAATAAACGAAATTAAATTAGTACAAATTATTGAGCTTGTATATGTACATATGTAGTTTGAACATAAATTATGTATTCTTTTCCTGCATGTTAGTGTCTCAAAGACCACCTATAGATAGGTAACTATTAATAAAAGCATTACACATCGAATGCATTTTTCTTTATAGTCAAATTACTTAATTGCCGTTTATGTAGTACCTTCTATAATATTCTTAAATTTTTGCTTCCTCTAATCGCAATATGAAAGAAATCGCTTGCAATTACAAATTCTTAGGTTATTGGCCGTAGCCAATAGCTTAGGTACTTTTTTGAAGTGTATTGTAATTGCTATTGACATTTTTTGTTTGCTGTAACCAGCGCTTGTTTAAATTACGTTGGATTTACTGAAAAATATATTTTCGCAAATTTGCTGAAATCGGCGTCCAATGAGTAAATAAAACTTGAATATTATTGTTGAATTAAATGGGCACAATAACCAATTTTTTTGTTCTTTTCCATTATCCCCAGCCCGCATTTACCCAAAAATGATATGATTCTAGAAATTTTGGTGATACTCGAGACCTCCCCTGATCATTTCGACCAAAAAATTGAATTATTAAAATTTTAGTTTTTTTCGTGTCCCAGGGGTCCCCCCTTAAGAACCCAAAATTTTTTTCTTCAAAATTGGATTTACCGGATTTCGGTAACCGGTTCCTAAGTTATGGTGAAAAATATCGGAGGCTGAGACGCTCAGCATTTGAACAGTTTTTGGTCATAACTTAGGATACTTTTTCTGGATTCCGTTATAAATAGTACCATTACACTCAGCTCGTCAAGCTGCGTCGAATGGTGGGTAAAAAGCTAATTTTGAAGAAAAAAGTGGGTTCCCTAGGGGGACCCTTGGGACCCGAAAAAATCTAAAATTTTAAAAATTCATTTTCTTTGGTCGAAATGATGGAGGTCTCGAGGATAACAAATATACCAAAATTTCCAGAACCTGGCCATTTTTGGGCAAACGCGACCTTGAGGGGATAATGGAAAAGAACCATTTTTTATATTTTTGCAAACCTACATACGTCTGCTATATAATATTTTTTATTTTTGCATTTGTCACCTCTGTCGATCTATTAACAAATCCAGCATGTTCCGATGTTTTCTCGAAATAATGGATGTGCCTCTAATACCGATTTGATGGCAAATATGGTATTTATGGACAAGATAGTAAATTCACCATAGTAAGAGATTTTTTAAAGGCGAAGATTAGGTTAGAATTAATTTCATTACGTTTGAACCTGTAGAATATGTTAATACTTTATTTATGGACAAGATAGTAAATTCACCATAGTAAAAGATTTTTAAAGGCGAGGATTAGGTCAGAATTAATTTCATTATGTTTGAACCTGTAGAATATGTTAATACTTTATTTTAGTATCGATGTCTTTTCTGAGCCAGCGCGTTAACCAAGTTGATGCTATTCCCAACGGCGTTTCTTAAATCCCTTTTGTATGTTCCTGAAAATTCGTTTTGTTTCGGCAATAGGACAAATTTTAGTCGTGTCACGTTCAATTTATGTGTTTTTTTCAATAAAATTTACATTTTTGAGTCTCAAGTTAAGCTCTGAGTGAATTGTCGTTTGCCATATATTTATGTTCACTCCAAAATAATCAAATTTCGAGGTCACTATTTTAATTCTTCAGTAAACCTTAGTAAATGTAATTGTTTAAAGGAGGCAACACTTATAATACCGTCCCTCCTGCTAAATGAGGTCATATCTTCAGTGGTGGATATATATCCTCAGTGAGGATACATCCGTTTATCCTTAGTGGGTAAATATCCTTAGACTCTCAGTGACGACGCATCCTCATATCCTCAGTAATGACATATATATACTCAATGCTTCAATGAATATATATCTACCTATGCTCAGTGAAGATATATTATCACTGAGAATGTGTAGTTACTGAGGATATGAAGGTATATATCCTCATTGAGAATATTGGGATATAGATATCCTCAATCTGGACATTACAAGATATATCCTCACATAAGATAGCTCTGAGGCGATTGGTGTTTGCTATATTCCTGTCAGATTGTCACTTTTCAAGATAATTTAGAAATACAATTACTCTCTCTCAATTCTATATAGAACCAAAATTTAGTGCCCCTTAATACGCATCTGCTATATGAACTCGGTATCAACAAGGATGTAAAAACCTATGTCTAATATTAGCATTTAGGAACATACAAAAGGGATTTAAGAAAATGCCTATTGGGAATAGCATCAACTTGGTTAACGCGCTGGCTCAGAAAAGACATCGATACTAAAATAAAGTATTAACATATTCTACAGGTTCAAACATAATGAAATTAATTCTGACCTAATCCTCGCCTTTAAAAATCTTTTACTATGGTGAATTTACTATCTTGTCCATAAATAAAGTATTAACATATTCTACAGGTTCAAACTTAATGAAATTAATTCTAACTTTATAAATTTCGCCTTTAAAAAATCTCTTACTATGGTGAATTTACTATCTTGTCCATAAATGACCATATTTGCCATCAAATCGGTATTAGAGGCACATCCATTATTTCGAGAAAACATCGGAACATGCTGGATTTGTCTAATAGATCGAGCAGAGGTGACAAATGCAAAAATAAAAAATATTATATAGCAGACGTATGTAGGTTTGCAAAAATATAAAAAATGGTTCTTTTTCCATTATCCCCCTCAAGGTCGCGTTTGCCCAAAAATGGCCAGGTTCTGGAAATTTTGGTATATTTGTTATTCCTCGAAGAACTTTTTCCATCATTTCGACCAAAGAAAATGAATTTTTAAAATTTTCGATTTTTTCGGGTCCCAAGGGTCTCCCATTGGGTACCCACAAAATTTTTTTTCTTCAAAATTGCATTTTTACCCACTATTCGGCGCGGCTTGGCGAGCTGAGTGTAATGGTGCTATTTATAACGAATTGCAGAAAAAGTATTCTTGAAGTTATGACCAAAAGCCTTTTCAAATGCTGAGCGTCTCAGCCTCCGATATTTTTCACCATAACTTAGGAACCGGTTACCGAAATCCGGTAAATCCAATTTTGAAGAAAAAAATTTTGGGTTCTTAAGGGGGGACCCCTGGGACACGAAAAAAACTAAAATTTTTTAATAATTACAATTTTTTGGTCGAAATGATACCAGGGGAGGTCTCGAGTATCGCCAAAATTTCTTGAATACATATCATTTTTGGGTAAATGCGGGCTGGGGATAATGGAAAAGAACAAAAAAATTGGTTATTGTGCCCATTTAATTCAACAATAATATTCAAGTTTTATTTACTCATTGGACGCCGATTTCAGCAAATTTGCGAAAATATATTTTTCAGTAAATCCAACGTAATTTAAACAAGCGCTGGTTCCAGCAAACAAAAAATGTCAATAGCAATTACAATACACTTCAAAAAATTACTAAGCTATTGGTAACGGCCAATAACCTAGAGAATTTGTAATTGCAGCGGATTATCTTTCATATTGCGATTAGAGGAAGCAAAAATTTAAGAATATTATAGAAGGTACTACATAAACGGCAATTAAGTAATTTGACTATAAAGAAAAATGCATTCGATGTGTAATGCTTTTATTAATAGTTACCTATCTATAGGTGGTCTTTGAGACACTAACATGCAGGAAAAGAATACATAATTTATGTTCAAACTACATATGTACATATACAAGCTCAATAATTTGTACTAATTTAATTTCGTTTATTCGTTTCAAAATTCAATTATCAATTACATCAAAATGCATCAAAAGTACATTTATGGTTAAACATGATAAAACGGCAAGATCGGATTCTATTCTTTCGGCTCCGCGAAATATATCACACGAGAAGAACACACTGTTAGCCATCAATATATAGTGATATTCCTCAGGCTTTAAGGAAATTTGCTCAGGAAATTAACTGCTTTTGAATTCGTGCATATACCTAAACTTTCAATCAGTCGATTACGCTAAATTTATATAAAATTTTAGCATTAGAAATATCAGAATACATATCACAACTACAGCATCATGTCCAATCCGAAATTCCAGACGGATAAAAAACAAGATTGTGAATGTAACTTTTACACGCAACTATTTTAATATAGTTTACAACTAGAAAATCAATCTTTTATTACTTTTCAATAAACTCAATGTAACTACATAAGAAAAAATAGAACCTGTTTGTCCACATGTGAATTCCCATTTATTTATTTATATAATTTGCCCACCGATGGGTATATCTCATGAAGCAATTGAAAATTAAATTCGTCGCAACAGCATTAACATTTCTTAAGTATTACCTAGCGAAAATGTTCGTCCTAAACAACCAACATGAACTTTGTCAGTAATCCATCATGTTGACTGTGAAATTCTTTTATCACTACTCAACGCTATATTATACAGCACTTTCGTCATTTAATGGATCGGAGATAGAACAGGGCCATCGAGTAGACTTTTTGTCTCTAACGCAACGGAACAGCGCCCTTCGTTATTAGCCCTATCGGCTCTTCCGCTAGGACACAGTGGAAGCTCAAATTACTTTGAACCAAGATGTGCTACTAACTCAGTGTAACTCTTAATTCGCCATATGAAGCCTACAGGTCGGTATACGTAACTGAACGAAGTAGGTGACATAC